>CM042380.1:17072071-17290445 GCA_023634145.1 Thymallus thymallus | reverse complement strand
GTCTCTTCCATTCAACATTATGGACTGAGATTATTGAATGGGAATCGATACTTACATTTCAGACATGATATTCTCATTCCCTCCAAACACTAGGCTCACGCACACACACATGCATGCAAAATCCTGACCCAGCTAGCCCTGGGACTAATTATCATCTTATGGAAATGTCTATTTCTGCCTCCTTACGCATCCCTTATTATTTCTGTTATTCCAATATCAACTGGGCTTTGATGTCCCAAATCCTGTATTTAAATAGTGGAAGGTTCCTATCCTCACTCCGTGCCCTCTAAGGATTGTTCATATAAAATACATGGAGCCAGCGTAGGTATTAGCAGGCCTCTAGGGGCTGGACACTGGGGGATTCCTCTTCCTGCTCTCTGTCTTCCCCTCTCTGCCCCCCGTCTGGTCCTCTGTGGGTCTCACTAGGAAGCCTTTATGATGAGGGACTGGGGAAGTGTTGTGTGTCTGATATAAGGGGATTTGTAATGTGTAAATGTATCTCTGTCTGATCTGTGGTCTAGCTACCTGAGGGATGGAAATAAATGATCGCTAGGACTAAAGTACACATGTGATTAATAAATTGACTTTATTCCCAAACGGATCAACTGACAAGGTGATTTTAAGGTGGGTCTGGACTTCACCTAGTTAGTCTATGGTTTTAAGGTTACAGTGTTATAGTGAACACAACACACGTTGCTAACCTTTTAAAACACTTGTGTAATGTATGTATGATCAATGCTTTTCATATGAAGCATAAGGGAATCATGTCTCTAAAATGGATTGGCTAGGCGGATGGGACTTTTGGCTCATTGAAGAGCGTGTAACTAACACTGGCATACACCATGGGGATTCATAAAGGAAATTGTTTCATCAAATTAGAAGAATTAAATGATGCTCTTCCAGATGGTGAGGTATAAAACTGCCCAAACATGTCGGTGGTGTGGGACAATGACGTAGAATGTTTCCTATCTATCATGTTAAGCAGAGTTTGATATTTTATCAGTTTGGCCATATCCAGAATTGTCAGGATTCCACCCTAAACGAGTGTGTGAATCCGCCTAGCCAATAAATTAGAAAGCACAAGACAAATCTAACATGATAACATGGAGTTTTTCTTTCTACATACAAACATGACATTTTGCACCATTTGATCTAATCCATTTCCCTCTGCTATGTTGTGCTGTAGGTTGCATGGATGCATAGATCTAGAACTACTAGAGACGTTTAGAGTTATCACTGTATGCACTTCTGGATATCTGCCCCATCCTGTCACATGGTCCCATCTCTAAAAGATGACTCTGTGTAAAACCATCATCATATATTTTTATATAGATGAGCTATGGCTACCTGCACTCTCAGCCACCATTTATTAATGGTGAGCTTTCAGGAGAGGGCAGCTCTGCATATTCACATATTAAAGAGCCAGGGAGGGAGATGACCACTTTCCAATATAAATCAGACTAAAGCATCTCTCCTCCCTCCCTGTCATGTTTATTACGGTCCAATATAAATCAGACTAAAGCATCTCACCCCCCTCGGTCCAATATAAATCAGACTAAAGCATCTCTCCCCCCTCGGTCCAATACAAATCAGACTAAAGCATCCCCCCCGTCATGTTTATTACGGTCCAATATAAATCAGACTAAAGCATCTCTCCCCATCCCTGTCAACATAAATCAGACTAAAGCATCTCTCCCCCCTCCCTGTCAATATAAGTCAGACTAAAGCATCTCTACCCCTCCCTGTCGTGTTCATTACGGTCCAATATAAATCAGACTAAAGCATATCTCCCCCCTCCCTGTCAATATAAATCAGACTAAAGCATCTCCCCCCTCCCTGTCAATATAAGTCAGACTAAAGCATCTCTACCCCTCCCTGTCGTGTTTATTACGGTCCAGTATAATTCAGACTAAAGCATCTCTCCCGCATCACTGTCAAAATAAATCAGACTAAAGCATCTCTCCCCCCTCCCTGTAAATATAAATCAGACTAAAGCATCTCTCCCCCCTCCCTGTCAATATAAGTCAGACTAAAGCATCTCTACCCCTCCCTGTCGTGTTCATTACGGTCCAATATAAATCAGATTAAAGCATCTCTCCCCCCTCCCTGTCAATATAAATCAGACTAAAGCATCTCCCCCCTCCCTGTCGTGTTCATTACGGTCCAATATAAATCAGACTAAAGCATCTCCCCCCTCCCTGTCATGTTCTCCTCCTAGTGTTCCACCTCTTCTTCCTAGACTGTCTTCTGATAATTCTTTCTGCACCTCAACCTTTCTTCTTGCCCCTCCTCTTGGTTCACTATAATCTATGCTTCCTCCTTTCTTCCATCTCCTCCTACGCTCCTCCTGTATCCCTGTTGGCCCTATCAGATCCCTAGTAGACATAAACTACATGAACAAAAGTATGTGGACACCTGCTTGTTGAACATCTCATTCCAACATCATAGGCATTAATATGGAGTTGGTCCCCCGATTACTGCTATAACAGCCTCCACTCTTCTGGGAAGGCATTTCCACTAGATGTTGAAACATTGCTGCGGGGACTTGCTTCCATTCAGCAACAAGAGCATTAGTGAGGTCGGGGACTGATGCTGAGCGATTAGGCCTGGCTCGCATTCGGCATTCAAATTTCCAAAGGTATTCGATGGGGTTGAGGTCAGGGCTCTGTGCAGGCCAGTGAAGTTCTCCCACATCGATTGCGACAAACCATTTCTATACGGACCTTGCTTTGTGCACAGGGGCATTGTCATGCTGAAAGGAAAGGGCCTTTCCCAAATTGTTGCCACAAAACTTAGCACAGAATCATCTAGAATGTCATTGTATGCTGTAACGTTTCTTCTCTGGAACTAAGGGGCCTAGCCCAAACCATGAAAAACACCCCAGACCATTTTTCCGCCTCTACCAAACTGTACAGTTGGCATTATGCATTGGGGCAGGTAGAGTTTTCCTGGCATCCGCCAAACCTAGATTCGTCCGTCGGACTGCCAGATGGTGAAGCGTGATTCATCACTCCAGAGAACACGTTTCTACTGCTCCAGATTCCAATGGAGGCGAGCTTTACACCACTACAGCTGAAGCTTGGCATTGTGCATGGTGATCTTAGGCTTGTGTGCGGCTGCTCGGCCATGGAAACCCATTTCATGAAGCTCCAGGTCCAATTCTGTGAGCTTGTGTGGCCACCAACTTTGCGGCCGAGCCGTTGTTGTCCCTAGACGTTTCCACTTCACAATAACAGCACTTACAGTTGACCGGTGCAGCTCTATCAGGGCAGAAATTTGACGAACTGACTTGTTGGAAAAGTGTCATCCTTTCTTGTTGCCACATTGAAAGTCATTGAGCTCTTCAGTAAGGCCATTCTACTGCGAATGGTTATCAATGGAGATTGCATGGCTGTGTGCTCTATTTTTTTTTTACAACTGTCAGCAACGGTTGTGGTTGTAATAGCCGAATCCTAATTTGAAGGGGTGTCCACATACTTCTGTATATATAGTGTTCCATAGACAGTGTATGCCATTGACACCAATGCATCAGAGCTAAAGTGCTATGTTTCCATGACAATGTACCCCTGTCCCACTCCCTTTTACAACGACTCTGTCTCTCCTTTATTCCCCTTAAAAAGGAGAGAATGAAAGAGTGTCACAGCTGTGCCGACCGGGCTGAGTTATGAGTACCGGACCTGCAGTGATTAAGCAGTTGAAATTTAATCATAGAATTTCTTGAGAAGGACTCCGGTTATGACTGTGTGCTTATTAAAATGCAACATGTTCCACTGCGTTTGTAGTCATTGCCATTGTCATAAAACCATGTCGGAGCAATCTTGTTTTCTTATTGTTGACTTTGTGAAGTCTCGCTGCATTACTAACAAAGGAAGGCAGTTATTAGACAATTATCAAAAGGCTCAATGTACAGGCTGCCAGGATGCTTTCATATTAACAATTCCAGTCATGTAGCCATCACAATACAGTCTGTCACACAACAGTGTGATTCATTTAAGGTGACTTAAAGGCCATTATCAAGACAAGTTAGTTAATACTGTGTATTCCTCCCATAGAGGTAGAACCCTTTTGGATGGTTGGTGGAACACCATCACAGGCGAAGATGATGAGGTCCAGGAGCTGTAGTCTCTCCAGCCGAGAACCATACACTCACTCACTCACTCACTCACTCACTCACTCACTCACTCACTCACTCACTCACTCACTCACTCACTCACTCACTCACTCACTCACTCACTCACTCACTCACTCACTCACTCACTCACTCACTCACACCACACACACACACAGTGTCAGAGCCCATTAACTGCCTTGTGTTGAGGCCTGTGAGGGGGGAAATGGAGGCCACAGGAATGGAGGCAGGCACGGTCAGACTGTTGGCGGGTGAAGGGGTGACAGTCTCTAGAGCACCTGCACATCACATCTGGTAGAGATTTGGAGGGAAAGAAAATGACTGTAGGTTTCAGTAGTAAAGGAGGAGTTAGAGGAGTTGAAGATGACTGTAGGTGTCAGTAGTAAAGGAGGAGTTAGAAGAGTTGAAGATGACTGTAGGTGTCAGTAGTAAAGGAGGAGTTAGAGGAGTTGAAGATGACTGTAGGTGTCAGTAGTAAAGGAGGAGTTAGAGGAGTTGAAGATGACTGTAGGTGTCAGTAGTAAAGGAGGAGTTAGAGGAGTTGAAGATGACTGTAGGTGTCAGTAGTAAAGGAGGAGTTAGAGGAGTTGAAGATGACTGTAGGTGTCAGTAGTAAAGGAGGAGTTAGAAGAGTTGAAAATGACTGTAGGTGTCAGTAGTAAAGGAGGAGTTAGAAGAGTTGAAGATGACTGTAGGTGTCAGTAGTAAAGGAGGAGTTAGAAGAGTTGGGACTGTAATGTTGTGTACTGTTATCCTTGTCACCACCCAGAACCAGAGGGCATAGCCTCAGCCCACAGACTGTACTGTACAGCCCAATCATCTGTTAGAAGAGAAGAGACACTGATGTTCCTTGGCCACTCACAGACGCCTGACTGGTGTGTGTAAGGGTGATACGGATCAGACATGATAACAGCCCTTCCACCATAAATGAATAAACCCCTTTCAGTGTGTGTGCGCGAGCGCAAGTGCGTGTGTGTTTTTTTGTGCGCATGCATGTTTTTGTACCTCATGCCTCCAGTCTCTCCAACAAAAGACACAACGCGCAATTGAATGGGCCTCCTCTCTTTCCATCATGGATCAGCCACCAAGTCAGGCAAAACAGCGAAAACAACAATTTATAGTTGTAATGTAGCGAGGAGTTTAACAACTGCTGGAATGGAATGTGAACGCTGAGTCGGAGATTCGATGTCATCTTTGATTTCTTCCAGTAACTGTAATATTGCGTAGCTGTTTAATCTGTAACGCTTAATGATTTAGTTTTCACTCAACTGAAAAAGTGTGATTCTTGTGGCAAAAATCTTTTCAGCTCGTCTCCTTAGCCTATGTCTTCGTCTTGCTCGGATTACTGCTGCCATTTCACCAGGAGGCATATGCCAGGAAACGCTTCCTACGTTACACCTGCTTTTAAGAGGCAGAGAATTTTCAGCACAAAATAGAGGCGCACTTTCACCGGCTTTTTCTGTACATAACGCGGAATACATAATTAGGCGCAGTTTACGCTTCCCCTCCCATCTCTTTATGTGACACTCCCACTTTCCCCTTGACCATCCCATGAATGCATATGCATGACACGAAAAGCGCATTTTGCCATTTTCAGTTCGCTTTCATCTCGGTGCGTCCCGTTCGTACATATCTCGCCATGGTTTTATGCGCACTTTGCGAAACAAATATGCCTGAAGTCTCTTTAAAAGGCGACCGCACTTCCTGATTTGGCCTCATTTTGAAGATTGCTCATTAAGAAATGCTAGCGGCCATGATTGAAGCCAAATGATAGTTGTCTTGGAGGTGTGGTTTGATGTGGTTGTGTTATGTTCGCATATCGTAGCCTGGCAGGTGCTGTTGTTTGTCCCTCCTGAGCGTAGCAACAACATAGCCACTTCCTCAAAATGGTTTGTGTTTGGTGCAGTATTTCTCAAGTTAAGAAATGTGCATGAAAAACTAGTCAGTGAACTGCATACAGTCTATGGAGTCAGGAAAGTCAAGCTGCGTGCTCAGGACTGATTTCTGAAAACAATAAGATGTTTACAACTTCATCATCTGCAAGCTGTCAAACTATCGTAAATAAATTACAAACTACATGCTGTTTATCAGTGGCCAAAATAACTAGCTAGTCAGGTCAGTTTGTCAATGAAGCTAGCAAGTAGTAGCTAGCAGGCACATTTTTTGAGCAGTGAGGCCACAATCAGCTTATCATGTCCCTGGCGAGTGGTGACGTTTGTGCTTCGGTGACGTTTAGTTATTTACAACTTTCTCACTATGTATTAATAGAGGGTGCATCTGTCTGGCACTGTTTCACAGGGAATCATGTTACTAAACAGGTCGCGACGGGGACACAAGATGTTCGCAAATGGGTTTTGGAATATTGACAAGTTGGGACACAAGGGTGCTCTGATCGTCTCAGTTCTTAATTTGCCAAAACTGACACTATCAAACACATCAGCAAGTGGCCACTCCATAAAGGGCTTAGGGACAAGAGTTTGTTCAGCATAACATTGGTGACGTGTTGTCTTATGTAAACAAGTGTGAGGCGCTGCTTAATGGACATGTCTGTCTCACTAAATGGAAGTTCTGGCTGCTATGATTAGATAGAGCGCAGTACAGCTGCTTCTCGTGTTAGTGGGCACTGGACTAGTGGGCATGATCATAATCCATACCCAACCTTCCAATAAATTGTGACAAACTTGTTTACAAAACTCAGTTTTGGACGAGACTGACTTTATGACCAAAATGATGCTATATACACTTTGTACTCGATTTTGACACTATAATAAATGTTTCTGACTCATATCGATGCCACATAGGCCGTTTAAAGCCAGAGGGGTAGTTGGATCTAAGGGGTAGTTGACCTTTAAAAGAGCTCTTCCCACATTGGAGTAAAATAATATTAATCTGGACTGGCTGCTACTTTCTTTTACTGTAGGTTGGCTCTGGGGAGTCTGGGACTCATGGGCTTCATAAAAAAAAGGCAGCAGTTACATGTCTGAACACTCCTCCATCAGCCCGGTTACGCTTCTGTTTGTTTTTAATAAAGAGCAAATCGCTGAACCCTGGATAGAGGCCTGTGTGTGTATGTGTGCACACACACACACACACACACACACACACACACACACACACACTCACACACACATAGTCACATACACACACCACCACGCTTCTTTACTGATAGTAAGAGTTAAAATGGATAAAATGGATAGTTGTGTTGGCAGTGGCCCCCAGGCCAGGCTGGGCCTACAGCGGGCCTGATCAGGCATGGGCACTATACTGTTTATTTCCAGGATCAGCTCCTGACAACGACATTATAGCCTCCATTTAGAAAAGGGAAAACAGGGGGAGCGGAGAAGAATAGATTCCTCATGTGAAGGAGAGAGTGGAGAGAGAGAGGGACACGGCCCAGAGTGTCTCTAATCATATCTTTAGGCCGATAATGATACTGACATGTTTTGTTATGGCCCGTGATACTGAGGCCTCCTCTCTTCTCGCCGCATGGCATCGTTTTTTATGTTCTCCTCTTTTTATCTTTCTGTTTATCTCTCCCTTTTTCTCCCTGTTTTCTCTTTCTCCCATTTCTCTCCTTCTCTGTCTCTCTCGTTCCCTCTCTCTTTTTCTCTCTCTCTTTCCCTCTCTCTTTCTCTCTATCACTCTCTCTCTCTCTCTTTCTCTCTATCACTCTCTCTCTCTCTCTCTCTCTCTCTCTCTCTCTCTCTCTCTCTCTCTCTCTCTCTCTCTCTCTCTCTCTCTCTCTCTCTCTCTCTCTCCCTCTCTCCCTCTCTTCATTGACTATCCAGCCAGGCCTGCTTGTGTAAGGCGCAGGGAAGCTGCCCAGATTTAACAGTCACGGCCCACTGAAACTCCGACCACTTCATTTCAGGATCCGACGTGTTCCATATGGCTTCCCGCCTCCCCAGGGCAGCCATCACAGACAGACACAGATAGAGATAAAGGATCTGATTCTCTGTCTTATTCTAGAGCGTAAAGAAGCCCGGCTCAAGATAATTTCACAATTAATCTCCAAGTACTACGGTTCTCAGATGGAAAGAATGGAGTACCTGAGGAACTGGATCTAGAAAGTGGGACAACACGTAATATTAATATTAAGTGTAAGCTGGACTCGCTCTTCAGAGGTCCCAGGGTACAGGTGAAAGGGCTGCCTTATCTGGTTCACAGGGGCCAGGGCGTTGAGATTTAGGGCGAGAGGGTTCAGAGAGAACTCCAGTGAGGTCCCAGGCCTACATGCTTGATAAGAACAGGGACTCTGGCTAAATACCCTCCAAACAACAATGGTCCATAAATCACTGGCTGTATCCTCTCCGATTCCTTGACACACACATACACACACTTTCACACACTTGCACACACTTGCACACACTTGCACACACACACACACACACACACACACACACACACACACACACACACACACACACACACACACACACACACACACACACACACACACACCACTTATCTGATGAGTAGGTTACTGTACTCCAGGAACAAGAGGAGCTTCAGTTTTTTTGGAACATTTTCCCAGAGGCATTATTCATTACCCATCATGCCTCAGGGTCCGCAGGGTCGGCGCTCCTGGAGCCGTTGGTTCTTCCACCTCGCCTCTTCTGACCTTGTCTTACTGTACGGACAGGGGAAATAAATCAGACTTACTATGGGGGAGTTAGGGGGTCCCATAAAACCCATGTCTTAGTATAGGAGCCCCACTCTATCAAAACACTACAGTTTTCTCAATCCCACTTGGTCATACTGAACCAACAAACACCTCATTGTATAATTCATGATTTATAGTTCTATTGTTTTCCATGTCATAAGCCACCATATATCCATCGTCATACATGCACCAACTTCAAACATTTCAATTTCTGCTTTTATGGCTTTCATGTTTCCGTCTGTAGGCGTGTTAGCGTCTAGCATTAGCAGCGCGGGGCTCGAGGGTGTGTGTACCGTGCAGTGTGATGGGCCGCAGAGCCT
Source organism: Thymallus thymallus (assembly GCA_023634145.1). Taxonomy (NCBI): domain Eukaryota; kingdom Metazoa; phylum Chordata; class Actinopteri; order Salmoniformes; family Salmonidae; genus Thymallus; species Thymallus thymallus. The sequence goes on along the minus strand of CM042380.1, from coordinate 17,281,333 downwards.
AGCTTATACATGTTTAATGTTGTTGAACATGAACGCACAGTCAGCCGGCCATAAACAAGGCAGCTGGGACACATAAAAGGTCATAAAGCTGTCAGTGGAATTAGAGTGGCGCGTCCACCGGTGCCAGTTTACCCACACAACACCTGTCTGGATTGCAAAGGAGATGTTGGGGAAGGAGAGAGGCCAAGCGTGCATCTCAATAGTCTAGAGAGGCCTCCTTTTCTTGTTTCCTTTTTCTTGACTCACACTGAAATAAAAACCTGGACAGGTAATATGATGGATCTATAACAGGCATGCCTCATATTTCCTTCACCTGTCCTCTCTTGTTCCTGATAAATCAGTAATGTTATGGAGTGAAATTGACACCGCTCCAATATAGTTCACATGTTTAACAGCTACATAGTTTAATAGTATACTAATTGAATAGTTGAACTGGGTTATAAGTAGAGACTTCTCTTATGTTAACAATGCAGTATTTATTTTGCCTTTGTGTTAAACATTTTTTAGTTCAATAGTAAGCCTTGAATTTTACATTTTACATTTGGCTTGAATTATTTCCTTTTTTAATGAATATCCAAGTCTCTATCTGTGGTGGAAAATAGTCATGATATAGAAAGGCGTCTTTCGTCATAATTAATCTGATCTTTATCTAGCCCACTTGTGTGGGAGGACTTGAGAAAGTGCCCTAAAGTGTGTGATCCTCACTTTGTGTCCGTTACCAGTGTGTGTTACCAAGTGCCCTGGGGCAGAAATAACACTCCCTTTGACATCATCATTCATTCCCCACCATTCCCCATTAGAGTATTATCTAGCGTGTGAAAATCCACAGTCAGATAAGGGATACATGACCCCAATATGAGATTTCCTGCTATTGTAGAGCTAGGCTAATTGATTGTAGTCTGTTTCTGGGTCTAGTCAAGATAGAGGAGTGTTCTAACTCTCTCTCTCTCTCTCTCTCTCTCTCTATATATATATATATATATATATATGTATATACAGTGGGGAGAACAAGTATTTGATACACTGCCGATTTTGCAGGTTTTCCTACTTACAAAGCATGTAGAGGTCTGTCATTTTTATCATAGGTACACTTCAACTGTGAGAGACGGAATCTAAAACAAAAATCCAGAAAATCACATTGTATGATTTTTAAATAATTAATTTGCATTTTATTGCATGACATAAGTATTTGATCACCTACCAACCAGTAAGAATTCCGGCTCTCACAGACCTGTTAGTTTTTCTTTAAGAAGCCCTCCTGTTCTCCACTCATTACCTGTATTAACTGCACCTGTTTGAACTCGTTACCTGTATAAAAGACACCTGTCCACACACTCAATCAAACAGACTCCAACCTCTCCACAATGGCCAAGACCAGAGAGCTGTGTAAGGACATCAGGGATAAAATTGTAGACCTGCACAAGGCTGGGATGGGCTACAGGACAATAGGCAAGCAGCTTGGTGAGAAGGCAACAACTGTTGGCGCAATTATTAGAAAATGGAAGAAGTTCAAGATGACGGTCAATCTCCCTCGGTCTGGGGCACCATGCAAGATCTCACCTCGTGGGGCATCAATGATCATGAGGAAGGTGAGGAATCAGCCCAGAACTACACGGCAGGACCTGGTCAATGACCTGAATAGAGCTGGGACCACAGTCTCAAAGAAAACCATTAGTAACACACTACGCCGTCATGGATTAAACTCCTGCAGCGCACGCAAGGTCCCCCTGCTCAAGCCAGCGCATGTCCAGGCCCGTCTAAAGTTTGCCAATGACCATCTGGATGATCCAGAGGAGGAATGGGAGAAGGTCATGTGGTCTGATGAGACAAAAATAGAGCTTTTTGGTCTAAACTCCAATCGCCGTGTTTGAAGGAAGAAGAAGGATGAGTACAACCCCAAGAACACCATCCCAACCGTGAAGCATGGAGGTGGAACCATCATTCTTTGGGGATGCTTTTCTGCAAAGGGGACAGGACGACTGCACCGTATTGAGGGGAGGATGGATGGGGCCATGTATCGCGAGATCTTGGCCAACAACCTCCTTCCCTCAGTAAGAGCATTGAAGATGGGTCGTGGCTGGGTCTTCCAGCATGACAACGACCCGAAACACACAGCCAGGGCAACTAAGGAGTGGCTCCGTAAGAAGCATCTCAAGGTCCTGGAGTGGCCTAGCCAGTCTCCAGACCTGAACCCAATAGAAAATCTTTGGAGGGAGCTGAAAGTCTGTATTGCCCAGCGACAGCCCCGAAACCTGAAGGATCTGTATGGAGGAGTGGGCCAAAATCCCTGCTGCAGTGTGTGCAAACCTGGTCAAGAACTACAGGAAACGTATGATCTCTGTAATTGCAAACAAAGGTTTCTGTACCAAATATTAAGTTCTGCTTTTCTGATGTATCAAATACTTATGTCATGCAATAAAATGCAAATTAATTACTTAAAAATCATACAATGTGATTTTCTGGATTTTTGTTTTAGATTCCGTCACTCACAGTTGAAGAGTACCTATGATAAAAATTACAGACTTCTACATGCTTTGTAAGTGGGAAAACCTGCAAAATCGGCAGTGTATCAAATACTTGTTCTCCCCACTGTATATATATATATATATATATATATATATATCGGTCTCTCGCTCTCTTCCTTGCTGTCTCGTTCTCTCTCATCACTCCTTTAATTTCACTATTATGCAGCTAAAATATCAGTGGCATGCAGATCATCCTGTTCTTGACAGAAAGGTGAATAGTCTTGAAATTAAAATTAAAAGAAAAGTATGGATAATGACTTGTGCCTTGCAGGATATCTCTCTATTGTTAGCCAGACAGATATTATCGGTTGCCAAGTATAAGTAGAGTCATTGTGTAGGTGGGGTTAAGGTTTATCTTAAACCTGTTCCCACATTTCCTTTTGGTGGCTTGTGGGAAACTGTAGGGCAGTCAGCCAAGTCAGTAGGGGCACTGTGTTGTGCCAGCACACCAGCATCTCATTTAGTCTAGAGTCATACTTCACAGCCCAAACTGTGATAAAACACAATTATGCTGCACTTTATATTGCTGTGGAGAAGCTATTGGTCTTTCCGAGGGGCTCCACTACCCACGTGTGTGGTAAGAGACAGTTTTATTATAACTCAATGAATATTACATGAAGATGAATTAATTCTCAACACGCATTTTCCTTGAGAGGGGCTTCTCCACTCTAATGCAGTGAGCAGGATAATTCACTAGCCTTGTGTCTTTTGTTGGTCATTCTTGTGTTGTGTGGATAGGGAGCCCTTTACCACTAACCCATTATAAAACATCAAACACCCTTGATCATTACATCACTTGGCCAGTCTGTGAGTAAATGTCCTTTACATTTTTTTTCTGTTCACTTGAGGTGACATGGAGGATTGTATTTCTGTTTTGCTGCTAGCCTCGACAACAGTTGATTCCCAAAAGAATGTGGGCTGTGCATTCCTATGTGCTGCCTGTATTTATTACATTCTCATTGTTAAGTTCTCATTCTGTTTTTGTGTCAGGAATGAGAAGTGGGTGGATATGTGAGGTCTTACAATAAGTCATCTTAGGACATGAAGGTTTGTTTTGCTCTTGTATTCCCCCATCTCTCTTTTTCACCCCTCTCTTTCTCTCTCTTTCTTAATGTCTCTCTCATTACTGGCTCTCCCTCAGATCCCTGTACTGGAGACATTAGGCCAACCCCACATCTCTCTCTCTCTCTCTCTCTCTCTCTCTCTCCCTCTCCCTCCATTTCTCCCTGCCAATCTCTAGTCTTTATGGCTTTGGCGCTGATTTCATGGCCTTGCTGTCCACCAGGGACCACAGGCCTTTTTCTTTCTTTCTCTCTTTTCCATCTCTCTGTTTCTGTCTTGAGGTTTGTAATCACAAGCACAAGAGCCCATGTGGAGCTATATCTGTCTGTTACCTCCCACTTTTGCTCTGGTGACACGTTGGTTGTCATCACTTATACCTGTGGCCAGGAGTTTTTACTCACCCTGTAACTTGGCCTGAAAAAACTCTGGGACATATTTAGGCCTACAAACGCTAGCTATGATTGTGTTGCTTCTCATGCTGAGTCAATAGAGAATGTTACTTCTCGTGCTGAGTCAATAGAGAATGTTACTTCTCATGCTGAGTCCATAGAGAATGTTACTTCTCATGCTGAGACCGTAGAGAATGTTACTGCTCATGCTGAGACCGTAGAGAATGTTACTTCTCATGCTGAGACCATAGAGAATGTTACTTCTCATGCTGAGACCGTAGAGAATGTTACTTCTCATGCTGTCTATAGACAATGTTACTTCTCATGCTGAGACCGTAGACAATGTTACTTCTCATGCTGAGACCGTAGAGAATATTACTTCTCATGCTGGGACCGTAGAGAATATTACTTCTCATGCTGAGACCGTAGAGAACGTTACTTCTCATGCTGTCTATAGACAATGTTACTTCTCATGCTGAGACCGTAGACAATGTTACTTCTCATGCTGAGACCGTAGAGAATATTACTTCTCATGCTGTCTATAGACAATGTTACTTCTCATGCTGAGACCGTAGAGAATGTTACTTCTCATGCTGAGACCGTAGAGAATGTTACTTCTCATGCTGTCTATAGACAATGTTACTTCTCATGCTGAGACCGTAGACAATGTTACTTCTCATGCTGAGACCGTAGAGAATATTACTTCTCATGCTGTCTATAGACAATGTTACTTCTCATGCTGAGACCGTAGAGAATATTACTTCTCATGCTGAAACCATAGAGAGGTTATTTTGGCATTGTAACACTATAATTATTATAATCATCATTACCATTATCTTTTCTCAGCTGTAATCTTCAACCTTGTTGTTTATGTGGTTTAGCATTAGTTTATATTGGCAAAATCATGTATGTGTAATTGAACCAAATGGAGAGAAAGGCACAGCCAATATGGTCAGACTGACTAGACCTCTAAGAGACGTAATGACTATGTGATATCACAGTAGGTAATGAGAGAAACACACAAAACACATAGGTCACCCCTGGAACAAGAACCTGAGGTGCTGAAAAGAGAACAGGCTGCTGTCAACAACACGACAAATGAATTAAACACGTTTGAAATATGTTGTGCAAGATTGGATGCATGACTTATTGAACTTTGAGGTATGATTCATTTAACCTCCTCTTGTCCAAACTAAACACGTAGTCTAAGGAAACAGTGAGAGGAAGTGCAGGTGTTTCTTTAACGCTGTACTTTCCATATGTCATTGGAGAGTGTTTTTGTTGTATATCTGTACTATAGATAGTTTTACCTTTGTGAAAGAAGATTGCACAATTGGGTTACTGAGCCATATCAGTGAGATCTGAAACACTTTAAAGGAACATTTCACTCATAAAACATATTTTGGTATTTGTTTCACTAGTCTACTGTTGATACTGTCCCAAAATGTATGGCATGTCAGCAATCAAGTTTTCAACATAGTTTTTGAGTGGAAGGTAAAGGCATACTGCTCAGTGCATATATAGAACATACAGTGGGGAGAACAAGTATTTGATACACTGCCGATTTTGCAGGTTTTCCCACTTACAAAGCATGTAGAAGTCTGTAATTTTTATCATAGGTACTCTTCAACTGTGAGTGACGGAATCTAAAACAAAAATCCAGAAAATCACATTGTATGATTTTTAAGTAATTAATTTGCATTTTATTGCATGACATAAGTATTTGATACATCAGAAAAGCAGAACTTAATATTTGGTACAGAAATCTTTGTTTGCAATTACAGAGATCATATGTTTCCTGTAGTTCTTGACCAGGTTTGCACACACTGCAGCAGGGATTTTGGCCCACTCCTCCATACAGACCTTCTCCAGATCCTTCAGGTTTCGGGGCTGTCGCTGGGCAATACGGACTTTCAGTTCCCTCCAAAGATTTTCTATTGGGTTCAGGTCTGCATACTGGCTAGGCCACTCCAGGACCTTGAGATGCTTCTTACAGAGCCACTCCTTAGTTGCCCTGGCTGTGTGTTTCGGGGTCGTTGTCATGCTGGAAGACCCAGCCACGACCCATCTTCAATGCTCTTACTGAGGGAAGGAGGTTGTTGGCCAAGATCTCGCAATACATGGCCCCATCCATCCTCCCCTCAATACGGTGCAGTCGACCTGTCCCCTTTGCAGAAAAGCATCCCCAAAGAATGATGTTTGCACCTCCATGCTTCACGGTTGGGATGGTGTTCTTGGGGTTGTACTCATCCTTCTTCTTCCTCCAAACACGGCGAGTGGAGTTTAGACCAAAAAGCTCTATTTTTGTCTCATCAGACCACATGACCTTCTCCCATTCCTCCTCTGGATCATCCAGATGGTCATTGGCAAACTTCAGACGGGCCTGGACATGCGCTGGCTTGAGCAGGGGGACCTTGCGTGCGCTGGAGGATTTTAATCCATGACGGCGTAGTGTGTTACTAATGGTTTTCTTTGAGACTGTGGTCCCAGCTCTCTTCAGGTCATTGACCAGGTCCTGCCGTGTAGTTCTGGGCTGATCCCTCACCTTCCTCATGATCATTGATGCCCCACGAGGTGAGATCTTGCATGGTGCCCCAGACCAAGGGAGATTGACCGTCATCTTGAACTTCTTCCATTTTCTAATAATTGCGCCAACAGTTGTTGCCTTCTCACCAAGCTGCTTGCCTATTGTCCTGTAGCCCATCCCAGCTTTGTGCAGGTCTACAATTTTATCCCTGATGTCCTTACACAGCTCTCTGGTCTTGGCCATTGTGGAGAGGTTGGAGTCTGTTTGATTGAGTGTGTGGACAGGTGTCTTTTATACAGGTAACGAGTTCAAACAGGTGCAGTTAATACAGGTAATGAGTGGAGAACAGGAGGGCTTCTTAAAGAAAAACTAACAGGTCTGTGAGAGCCGGAATTCTTACTGGTTGGTAGGTGATCAAATACTTATGTCATGCAATAAAATGCAAATTAATTATTTAAAAATCATACAATGTGATTTTCTGGATTTTTGTTTTAGATTCCGTCTCTCACAGTTGAAGTGTACCTATGATAAAAATTACAGACTTCTACATGCTTTGTAAGTAGGAAAACCTGCAGAATCGGCAGTGTATCAAATACTTGTTCTCCCCACTGTATGTGTGTGCCTCTCTATGAGGTCAGGCTTGGGGCCAGTGATGTGTGCTGGGGTAGGGTGGATCTTCAGAGGCCTGCAGGCTTGGTGCCAGGGATTTAAGCTTCAGACGTTAGGTTCTGATTGAGTTACTGGGAACTCAGCTCTATTAACTAGTCCTGTCTTGTTTTGTTGAATTATTTACCTCTTCCCCTCTCGCTGCATGGCCAAGGACAGAGCACCAGGCGTTTTGTTCTCTGGTCCTCTAGAATTTAGTGTAGTGAATGGAGTTCAGTGGTCAGCAGCTGTTCAAAGCAAATATGTTACTTAATTCTGTTGCTTCCGAGTTCAGCACATTTTATCCAGAGTTGAGTTCAATACCAATATCATCCATGCATTTTGTTCAAGGACAACTGTTCTTAACCGGCCTGAAGGACGGTGTAGACAAGCAGTATCATAGGCTACAAAAGATTGAAAATAGTGCTACTGCTGAATCACTGTTCCATTTAAAGCAAGACCACAACAGTTACTATGACTACCACCAATACTCACCAGGAACAGCCTTATTATGTACTGTAAACAACTAAAACAACTCCTCTCCTCATTCTTAAACTGCCCCATCACCAGAGCATATCTCTGGATTACTATCAGCCATCCTAAACTGCCCCATCACCAGAGCATATCTCTGGATTACTATCAACCATCCTAAACTGCCCCATCACCAGAGCATATCTCTGGATTACTATCAGCCATCCTAAACTGCCCCATCACCAGAGCATATCTCTGGATTACTATCAGCCATCCTAAACTGCCCCATCACCAGAGCATATCTCTGGATTACTATCAACCATCCTAAACTGCCCCATCACCAGAGCATATCTCTGGATTACTATCAGCCACCCTAAACTGCCCCATCACCAGAGCATATCTCTGGATTACTATCAACCACCCTAAACTGCCCCATCACCAGAGCATATCTCTGGATTACTATAAACCATCCTAAACTGCCCCATCACCAGAGCATATCTCTGGATTACTATCAACCATCCAAAATTGCCCCATCACCAGAGCATATCTCTGGATTACTATAAACCATCCTAAACTGCCCCATCACCAGAGCATATCTCTGGATTACTATCAACCATCATAAACTGCCCCATCACCAGAGCATATCTCTGGATTACTATCAACCACCCTAAACTGCCCCATCACCAGAGCATATCTCTGGATTACTATCAACCATCCAAAATTGCCCCATCACCAGAGCATATCTCTGGATTACTATCAACCACCCTAAACTGCCCCATCACCAGAGCATATCTCTGGATTACTATCAACCATCTTAAACTTCCCCATCACCAGAGCATATCTCTGGATTACTATCAACCATCCTAAACTGCCCCGTCACCAGAGCATATCTCTGGATTACTATCAACCACCAAGTCTTAATCAATGTACCATAAAAACAGAAGGGATGACAGAAACAAAAATCAATTCCATCCATATGGATTCCACTCTGGGGTAATTAATTTCTCCTGCCTGTATACGATCATTTACGATCCGCCTCGCAAGCATCTCTTACAGCTTTCAGTGTGGAGCATCTGCCGCAGATTTGAAACGGCGCTGAGGTAATTTGTGCACTACTGTAAATGTTTCAGAAAGAAACCCCAAAATTACAACCAGACGCCGAATACCCCGTGGAAGGAGGGAGCTCAATGGTTTATAGTTTTCCGGACCGTATCATGAGCAGGCCTCTATAAGTATCCAAGAAAACTTTTCATCACGTGGGTCAATAGCTTGCAGGTTAAATGACAGCAGAATGGCCGGTCATTTCCTTAGCAGATCCAGATGTTGGTGTGTGACAAAACAGAACTCGGGTTTCTCTGACGCGTGCTAGAGGATTGTGTGTCAGTGTGTGTTTTTGTGTGTTTGTATGTGTGTGTGTGTGCGCGTGCGTGTGTGAAGAGGTTCACAGAGCGTATTCATCTGTGCGTTTGCTTTGCATAACACAGGAATTGTTTCCATGTGTTCGTGCAAGTTTCTTGGCAAAGCTAAACGCTACATGTTTCAAACTGCTCATGGCCTCCAATACAATGCCCTTATGCTCATAATGGCACTAGATGACTTTATTGTATTTTGTTTATGATCGTCATTGATCTCTCTCCCTCTGCTCCATGCTCTGATCCATACTCTGCTCCATACTCTGCTCCATGCTCTGCTCCATGCTCTGCTCCATGCTCTGCTCCATGCTCTGCTCCATACTCTGCACAATGCCATTTCCACCACTCAGATACACATCCATTTACCTCTCCAGTCATTTTCAATAAAACTGAGCTGTTCTCCCAGCTGCAAAACAGATCCTTGAAATTCTATTTTGAAATGTCAGCGTGAGACATTTCCACGATGAAGAGTGTGTGTAGACAGGCATGAAATAACATGGTTTAGATATCTCATGTTCCACTAAAATGACATCAGGTATGACTGTCCTTTGCTCTTGAGCTAAGTGACTATATTGCATTACTTTTGTTCTGATAGTATCGGCTCACAAAGAATTTAACAACAACTCTCACTACAGTAAGACCAATGAAAAATAACATAATGTCAATAACGGCTGTCAAATCTTTTGGCAGCCTAGAGCGTGTTTGAGTTGGGCCGTACAGTGTGTGTGTGTGTGTGTGTGTGTGTGTGTGTGTGTGTGTGTGTGTGTGTGTGTGTGTGTACGTGTGTGTGTACATCAGCAAGTGTGTGTGTGTGCACCGGGTCACTGGCTCCTGTTCATTATATTTTCATGAGGCATGCAGTACAAATGGGACCAAAGCCTCTCTTGGCCCCTCAATCCCCCTCACCCCCCAACCCCCAGTCCCCCCTAAAATGGCAGAAAGCTGCAGTTGTCCTCCTCGGCAGTATTTCATCCCAAGATTCCTCTCTCCGGGCTTCCTGTTTGTTTTTCCAGATGCTTTCCCTCATCCCTGGTCTGTCCCTCTGTGACGGCAGGGAAACGACACTGGGAGCGGAGCTGCATAGAGGAGCTGGCCACACGACTTGGCTCCCTCAGAGGAAGTGAGAGGAGGAAGCTCTCTCTGAATCAATATGGTGGAGCCAATGTGGAGCAGGGTTAACTGACTGGTCGGGGGATTGGTGTGTAGTGTTGTGTAGTGGCTATGTTGCTGAGGTACTACATATATTGAGAGAGGACACCTGAGTTTACACATGCAATACTTCTCTCCCTGGCAAGAGCTGACATGTGGGGCCATATCAAACTCCTTTACTCTTTACGTTTTTGTATTTGTGTATATTCCCTGGGATTGCATATAATGCTTCTAGTCCTTTATACTATAGGATACATGTTTTATACTGTAGCCTACATGTTTTATACTGAGGCCTACATGTTTTATACTGTGGCCTACATGTTTTATACTGTAGCCTACATGTTTTATACTGTGGCCTACATGTGTTATACTGTAGCCTACATGTTTTATACTGTAGGCTACATGTTTTATACTGTAGCCTACATGTTTTATACTGTAGCCTACATGTTTTATACTGAGGCCTACATGTTTTATACTGTAGCCTACATGTTTTATACTGTAGCCTACATGTTTTAGACTGTGGCCTACATGTTTTATACTGTGGCCTACATGTTTTATACTGTGGCCTACATGTTTTATACTGTAGCCTACATGTTTTATACTGTAGCCTACATGTTTTATACTGTGGCCTACATGTGTTATACTGTAGCCTACATGTTTTATACTGTAGCCTACATGTTTTTGTGTTTTATGTTGTTATGTGTCTTGTTTGTATCATTCATCCCACACATTCGTAAAAGTTATTTGAATGGAATTGAATTGATAATGAAAAAAAACATTTGAAAAGGGCCTGCTTACTTTTAAGTGTATTGATGTTTCTAAGAAATCCAGCTTTTGAGCTTTGTTCTCTACAGGATCATCACGGTAAAAACTATGGCTAAGCAGCTCATCCCCATATTACTCAAGTGCTGCTTAGAGCCAAGCTGCCTACCATCCTCCAGGTTAGCTGGCTGTCACTGCTGTCACTCTAACCACTAGCCATCAGCTAAGTGGCCTGTCTGTTTGTCTGTCTGTCTGTTTTACTCCCAAATGTTATTGTTTTTAAATTACATCATTAGTCCAAATCTCTGCTTATCCTCGAGCAGAAGGGAGAGATATCGTTAAGACCCTTTACTAGAATTGTGTATTTAATACGCAAATAAGTGCATGAGGAACTCTCTTTAATTCTTTATAAGTTGTTTATCCTTAAGGAGGGATTTGTCACTGGCTCTGATTCTCTGGACAGCTCAAGTAAACACATTATTACCAGAAATGTAAACAGTAGTCACTCCACAGAGTGAGCCTGAAGTAAGTAGCTTGCCTCTATGTTGACAGCAGTGCGCTAATAGAGAATTGATGTCCGCACCAGTGGTTTGGTTGAGCCATGGGCCACTGATGAAATTAGTATGATGTCACCGTGGACAGGATTGCAACAGCAACAGCAACAGCGTCTGTGTTGTTACTGGGGAGGAAATACATCACGGCTATTAAGTGTGGTATAAAAATATCCCCTCACACCTTCATAACAACCAATCAGGTAATGGGCCAATAAAAACAACCTAGCTGTTCAGCTTTGCTCAGTGTGTTTTAAGTGGACTATCAGGCTTTCCTATCCAAACTGGTGACGTTTCATAATGTCTCTGTGCCAATTCATAACGTAGTCATAATAAATCTGATATATTGTCATGTGGAGAGGTCAGGAACCTAATGATTATGACAATGATAATGACCTATAGCCTCCCGACCCATAGTCGTTTAGCATTAGCATTGTCCTGTGTGGTATACATCCCGATACTTTGTATTGTTTCTGATGATATGAAACCCAGTATACATTACCTCTGAGCATCTAGCCCCGCCTTGCCAATCTAGAGGCCAATAATGGAGCCAGGTTTAAGAGGCTCCGAAGTATCCCCCCTCCCTGTAATACCATTAATTCTGATTGTCATTTAAGAGGATGAGCAGAGCCCATGGGTGGACAGGGACAGGGTTTTACTGCATAGCACGCTCAGAGGTTTATTATCCAGCTCAGAGAGAGAGAGAGAGGAGGAGGAAGAGAGAGAGAGACAGATACAGGAAAGAGAGAGGAGGAGGAAGAGAGAGAGAGACAGATACAGGAAAGAGAGAGGAGGAAAAGAGAGAGACAAATACAGGAGAGAGAGGGGAGGAGGAAGAGAGAGAGAGAGAGAGAGATACAGGAAAGAGAGAGGAGGAAGAGAGAGAGACAGATACAGTAGAGAGAGAGGAGGAGGAAGAGAGAGAGAGAGAGATACAGGGAACAGAGGGGGGGATAAAGAAAGAAAGAGAATGGGGTAGAGTTGAAGAGGCAGGGGAATATGGTATAGTAAGGGTTGGTAAGTGTAGTAAGCATTGGATCAATAGAATCCAATTGAACAAGGAAAGTGATAAAATGTATTATGTCCACATGATACTATTTCCACATTGGTGACCAGATGGAGGATGGCGGTGTGTAGAGAACAAAGAACAAGTGTGTGATGATCAGTATGATTATGTTCTCTCTGCTCCATCAGAGTTGGTGATGGGAGATCTCTGACAGCTGGTAGGAGTTACAGAGGAAAATACATTCTCAAAAGCAAAACTAGATCCTTTATGTCCTTCAAATCTTTATGGATATTGGGTTAGGAGTGATTTTAAACAGCTGTTGACATTAGGACACTTGTGCATTTAATTATATGTAACTTGGATTATGATATAATATGGCTGTGTTTAAACAGGCAGCCCAATTCTGATATTTTGCCAAATGATTGGCCGAAGATGTGATCTGATTGGTCAAAACACCAATTGTTAGAAAAATATCCGAACTGGGCTACCTGTGTAAACACAGCCTTTGGTTCTGTTCCAATATGGGCACCAGCTAGTATACCACTTAGAACAAACCAATATATTGGGCATGCATTCTAAAATAGTATTGACATTGAAACAAAGACTAAAATTGCTCTCAGAGTAATAGAAACTAGCAGAAGGGAGTGTCCCTACAGTGAACTATTCAACGTCATCAAATTGGTAATGTACCCCGGCATCGTCAGGCTGCTTGATTTTCCACTCCTATTTAAGACAAAGAGACACACATGAAAAGAGGGTTGGATGTTGGATGTTAATAAAAACACAGTCATTAGGTTGGGATTTTAATTATAAGGCGATAGCGTTCCTTCATATCCCCCTTTCGCTCCCAGTTTCACAGGAAATGATAAAGATTTAATCCAATTAGCTGCCAGTGTTTCACCAGACGGCAGCAGGGAATAGACTCCTAATTGGCTGAAGAAAATTAGCCGCATTAATTCCAACAGAAGTCAGAGAATAGAGTTGGATTTAAACAATATTCCCTCGACTGACTTCATCAGACGCTCACTCTCGTTTTATTTTATTCAAATGAGACGATGTGCGTTGTGTTAAGCAGGGTTCTAATTGTAGCGCTGCTCGTGTTCTGTTTTGCAATTGACTGGTGGAATCATCATTAGTGTTGCTGTTGTGCTTTTCAATTGTAGTGTAAATAACATCTTCTGTTCAACCAGATCATTGTTTTTCTGAAGTACACAAAACAACAAAACAAAGTTATACAAGGATTATACTAGGGTCTGGAGAGGTGAATGTGGTTGAGAAAACCAGACGTTGATGTAGGATGCTTAGTTGACATATAGCACATTTGTTAGTATACTTGTAGTAGGTGGTGGGGTTGTTTCACTTCTCAATAAATCCCTATGCAACATTATGTGTTACTGTAGGCCTATATCTTTGGGCATTACTAGACAAATTATAGTGGCCAGTATTTTGTAACATGATGCATTCATAGGATTATGAGTCAATGGGGTGAGAAAGATGTGGGGCCATATCAGTTTCAGAACTGTGTGTCTGTGCTTTCTCCCAAACGATTGACTTTGGGAGAATGAACTGTTTCGTAACAGTTCATTGAGATCCCTAATGTCTGTTTCAATGTTAAAATACTTAACCGGTTTGCCTGTGGAAATCGGACATCTTCTCACCAGGTGTTAAGGCACTTCTCCCAGAACTTCAACCCCATTGGTAGAGAGTGAATAGCCAGGAGGAACAGAACTGGAACCAAACGATGGAGGTTGAGGAGCAAGTTCCCCGCTGCTCGTTGTTTCACATGGACCCAACGACCAGACCACTGTTAGCTTGCGCTGCTCATGCCTGGCGCCACTCAGACACGGATGCTCAGCGTATGAACGGAAAATAGACAGTCAAAGAGGAACGTAGCATAGCCAAAAGAGAGAGGGGAATGGCATTATGGAGGGAGGAGAGGGAGGAGAGGGGGTTGTTCTTTAGTTGGATCAAAAATCAATGGATGGAAAAACAAGGAGGTTCCCTGCCCCGTCAGGTCTACTTCCCCATCTCCCCCTTTACCTCTCTCTATCTGGTAAACACATGCATTTAAAACAGACGCAGGGAGCACCCCCACTAACAATGACAAACGACGGCTTGCCGACTTTCTCTCTCTATTAACATAAAGTAATATACACTGAAGGACACTAGTCTATAGAGGGAGTTAGGGGCTAATGTTCCATATCAGATGTGGACAATGTCAGGACTGAATACAGATTAGGCTGTGTCCTTCCCTCCCCAGGGGAATGACAGGAGTTGACACCACTTGGTCTGCCAAGTGTATTATTATAACATGCTGGTGCCAGGTCTGTCTTCCCCTGGACTATTAACCCCACTGTCCCCAAAACACTCTGACCATGCCCCTCAATACCATAACACCAATCAGCCTCTCTCTTTCTCCAAGCTCCAGCTCTCCACTCAACTCTCTCCCTCTCTGTCCAACAGTGTACAGTATAACGTATTCTCACTGAGGCTTTCAATAGGCCAACCACCATTTTCACTTCTAACAAACTTGCAGTGTGCTTGTTCATTACTTTCCTTACATGTTCTTCTCTCTCTCTCTCTCTCTCTTTCTCCTTCTCTCTCTACTTCTCTCTCTACCTCTCTCTCTCTCTCTCTCTACTTCTGTCTCTCTCTCCCTCCCTCCCTCTTTTTCTCCCTCTCCTCTCTCAGAGATATGATGAAGCACCATCCTATCAGTGTATTGAGGGTCAGAAGGTAGTAGGGTGGGTGGAGGGTTGAGTGACAGGCGACTGATGATGCTTCTCTGGAGCCTCTGCACTTCTTTCAGTGGAGAATCGTCAGTGTACAGGGAGTACAGCCTTTCAGCTCTGGTGGCCAATGACAGATCACTGTCCATATTTCTCTATTGGTAAGGTTCATTGCTCATAGCACACTGACTCTGTGTGTTGACTGCACTGCGGGGTGATGGGGTAAGTGGAAGAGGATGTTTCTGTACGTAGGTGATGGTTATCGGAAAAGCGACGCTTGGAGGAGGTGACAGTTGAGTATGTCCTGTTGCGGTTCCGTGGGAGGTGTTCTTGTTCAGCCTGTACATTAGGTACTGATGGGAACATACCACAACCTTTTTGTTTTTAGAATATGTGTCTCTTTGTACACCACTGACAACATAGAAACAGACCAAACCACCTAAACAGCCAGTAAATTAGATTAGATCTACCTGTTCTACTTATGGCATACAAGTGTGATGAGAATAACCAGCAAATTTATCAGCCCAGCCTATGGACTATGGAGATGTTATCAACAAGCCGAGTCAGTCGGGGGGATGGCCGTCATTCTGCTCTTGTCCTCAGAGAATACATACAACTGCTGCAAAACCTCTTAGAGCCATAAAACGATAAAACAACATCTCAGGAACCGTAAAGAAACTCAGGGACTCAGAGAGAGGAAAATCAGATGCAGGCCGCGATCATAAAATCCTCGCTTCCTATCAGCAGCTCATCCTGAGGACTATTGATGGTCCAAAGCCATTGCAGATCAAACCGAAACAGTCAGAAGGACAGGGCCAGGGCCCATATTCAAAAAACATCTCAGAGTACTGATCACAATCAGTTTTGTATTTTAGATCATTATAAATATAATGGACAGTGGGTACCTGATCCTATATATTTACTTTTAAGTAATTTAGCAGACGCCCTTATCCAGAGCAACTTACAGTAGTGAGTGCATACACGCGGGACTACATAGAAAGCCAGGTGTGGATCCAGCCAGGTTTGGATCCAGCCTATCTCCACAGATCAGAGGCGCTATCGTCTGACGAATCAGACCATTACCTTCCTAATGGGACTCTGCATGGTCACACTGTTAATATGATGGAAAAGGGAAACTGTACTGTACTGTACTTAGTTCAAATGGTCTGTTTGTGTTGCTCACCTTGGTAGCACTACGTTTATGTGCAGTCTAGTGGGTTCCAGCTCTGGGATGGGACGTCCAAATGTTACTGAAAATACAAACGAAGCCAGTGGTTCATGCCTACATCCACCCCCATCTTGCCATGAAGAAAAGTTGGAGAAGAAGGATGGCAGCAAGAGAGAAAGAGAGAGAGAAATAGAGAGCGAGAGAGCGAGATGGAAAGACCAAAGCCTGAATCTTTGCCAAAACAAATCTCTATCTCATGCATTACTCCACAGCTACTGTTCAACATCATTAATCCCACACTGTACTGAGAAATGGCCAGGAAACACAGATTAACAGATTAATAAAGTACACAAATTCTATGGTTTTGTGCTGAAGAGCATCCAAACTCTCAACGCTGATAATTTGTGTCCTAGACTGAGACGTTTTGTCCCAACCCAACTCCATGATGTACCAACTAATCACTCAACTAGACATTATATAGAAGGGAATCAAAATTCTACTAAAGATGTTACCTTAGCTCAGTGTGGTTATGCAAGTAAACTCCATAGGTTATTTGCATAGGATCTTAATTTGATCACAATAATTTTCCTGCACAGCAGGACATTTTTATTTTATTTTACCTTTATTTTACTAGGCAAGTCAGTTAAGAACAAATTCTTATTTACAATGACGGCCTAGGAACAGTGGGTTAACTGCCTTGTTCAGGGGCAGAACGACAGATTTATACCTTGTCAGCTCAGGGATTTGATCCTGCAACCTTTCAGTTACAGGCCCAACACTCTAACCACTAGGCTACCTGCCGCCCCTGCCGCCGCTACCTGCCGTCATTTATTTGAGGTTTAAAAAGTATTCTAAAGTTTGTAATTTCCACTTTTAAATTTCAGATTTGATTTGCCCTAGTGAAAAATGTATCAATCGTTACACAAATGCCCATTCATTTGAATCCACACAATAATTCACATTTCCTTTTGCTGCAGGATTATGTTCCTGCTGTAGCAAACTGGCTCAAATTAATATCCTACATCTGTACCAAGGGCCCTGTGTACAGTAGTCATAGTGTACCACTGTGGTTTTACAGGTACGTCTGAGCCACTGTGGTCTGTACACTACACACGGAGAGCTAGCATGGCTCCTATTACACCTCTGTGCTCGGATCCTTTAATTGCCACCACACATGGAAACATATTACGCTGGGTGATGATGCTGGTAGTGGAAAGTTCCCAGCAATAAGGCCTGTGGGTGCCGGTGCTATGCGAGTTGATAGTGTGTGGGCAGAGGATTATTTTCTCTCTAATACGGGCATGCCCATACTGGCACCCACAGAGCCCCCTGTTTGAGCTGAATAATGAAAGAAACAAGCCGTCATGGTGGCTGGCATTGGAGGTGTTGTTAAAGTCTTTGAGGTTTTCTCCCCGTAGGCTTCAGTCTGCTGCCCTGAATAAGAGGAGCTTTGTTAGATCAGTGGTGGAGGCTTTAGAGAAGGCTGTTGGACAGGGCTGTCTCTGTGGGGTTGTGTAAGGGCCCCCGTCTCTGTAATTCCCCCCCATTGCACACACACGCAAAAGTACACACACACACACACATAAGCTCGAACACAGGTATACATGTACAAACAGACATGCACACACACACACATATACACACACACTCATTGTTCATTACTTTCCTTACATTTTCATTTCTCTCTCTCTCTCTCACTCTCTCTCTCTCTCCCTCTCTCCCTCTCCCCATCAGACATTATCACCTATAGGCCAGGCAGAGTGGGTAGCAAGACATGGTTGAGAATAGGAGCGGAGACAGCGTCAGTGATGTCATGGCTCAGGAGGGAACCCCACAAAACCTTAGGCTCTTTTTCCAGCCAGGCCTGATCATCTGAGGTTTCAGTCTGACGAAGGGCGGGGGGGGGGGGGGGGAGCAAGGGAAGGGAATAAGGCTATGGGCATCATTAAAAGCCTTATGAAAGCTGGGGGCCCATGGCGTGATTGAAGTGTGTGTTGAAGTGGTAATATTGGTGATAATGATTAAATCTAACTCATAGTACTTATACTGTTCCAGTGGCCCAGATAATTTCTCTTGACAGGACCATACATACTGTATGTAGGCAGGAGTTTTTCTATATATACAGTACCAGTCAAAATAATAATAATAATAGTATAATAATAGTAAAGCCATATGGAATCATGTAGTAACCAAAGAAATCAACATATACTTGAGATTTTAGGTTCTTCAAATTAGCCACCCTTTGCTTTGATGACAGCTTTGCACACTCTTGGCATTCTCTCAACCAGCTTCATGAGGAATGCTTTTCCAACAGTCTTGAAGGAGTTCCCACGTATGCTGAGCACTTGTTGGCTGCTTTTCCTTCACTCTGCTGTCCAACTCATCGCAAAGCATCTCAATTGGGTTGAGGTAGGGTGATTGTGGAGGCCAGGTCGTCTGATGCAGCACTCCATCACTCTCCTTGGTCAAATAGCCCAAACACAGCCTGGAGGTGTGTTTTGGGTCATAGTCCTGTTGAAAAACAAATGATAGTCCTACTAAGCGCAAACCAGATGGGATGGCGTATCGCTGCAGAATGCTGTGGTAGCCGTGTTGGTTAAGTGTGCCTTGAATTCTAAATAAATCACAAAGTGTTACCATCAAAGCACCCCAACACCATCACACCTCCTCCTCCATGCTTCACGGTGGGAACCACACATGCGGAGATCATCGGAACCAAAAATCTCAAATTTAGACATTAGACCAAATGACAGATTTCCACCGGTTTAAGGTCCATTGCTCGTGTTTCTTGGCCCAAGCAAGTCTCTTGTTAATGTTGGTGTCCTTTACTTGAACTCTGTGAAGCATTTATTTGGGCTGCAATCTGAGGTGCAGTTAACTCTAATGAACTTATCCTCTGGGTCTTCCTTTCCTGTGGCGGTCCTCATGAGAGCGAGTATTAGAGTGTTGGGCCCATAACCGAAAGGTTGCAGGATTGAATCCCCGAGCTGACAAGGTAAAAAATCTGTCGTTCTGCCCCTGAACAAGGCAGTTAACCCACTGTTCCTAGGCTGTCATTGTAAATAAGAATTTGTTCTTTATACAGTATGTATACACTATTGCTGACAGGTGTATTAAATCGAGCATACAGACATGCAATCACCATAGACAAAAATTGGCAGTGCAATGGCCTTACTGAAGAGCTCAGTGACTTTCAACGTGGCACTGTCATAGGATGCCACCTTTCCAACAAGTCAGTTATAACATGCACACACACACATATACACACACTCTCTCTCACTCCCTCTCTATTTCTCCCCCTTTCAGTCACTCTCTCCATCAGACATTATACAAGTCAAATATCCGCCCTACTAGAGCTTCCCTGGTCAACTGTAAGTGCTGTTATTGTTAAGTGGAAAAGTCTAGGAGCAACAACAGCTCAGCCGTGAAGTGGTAGGCCACACAAGCTCACAGAACGGGACAATCGAGTGCTGAAGTGCGTAAAAATAATCTGTCCTCGGATGCAACACTCACTACCGAGCTTCATGAAATGGGTTTCCATGGCCAAGCAGCCGCACACAAGCCTAAGATCACCATGTGCAATGCCTGCTGGAGTGGTTTAAAGCTTGCCGCCGTAGGACTCTGGAGCAGTGGGAACACGTTCTCTGGAGTGATGAATCACGATTCACCATCTGGCAGTCTGACAGACGAATCGGGGTTTGGCGGATGCCAGGAGATCGCTACCTGCCCCAATACATAGTGCCAACTGTAAAGTTTGGTGGCTGTTTGGGGCTGTTTTCATGGTTCGGGCTAGGCCCCTTAGTTTCAGTGAAGGAAAATCGTAGCGCTAGAGCATACAACTACATTCTATACAAGTCTGTGCTTCCAACTTTGTGGAAACAATTTGTGGAAGGCCCTTTCCTGTTTCAGCATGACAATGCACCCGTGCACAAAGCGAGTTCCATATAGAAATGGTTTGTCGAGATCGGTGTTGAAGAACTTGACTGGCCTGCACAGAGCCCTGACCTCAACCCCATCGAACACTTTTGTGATGAATTGGAATGCCTGCAATCCTGGCCTAAAACGGCGAACATCAGTGCCACAACCTCACTAATGCTCTTGTGGCTGAATGGAAGCAAGTCTCCGCAGCAATGTTCCAACATCCTTCCCAGAAGAGGGGGTGTGGCGACCAACTCCTTACTAATGCCCATGATTTTGGAATGAGATGTTCAACGAACAGGTGTTCACGTACTTTAGTCATGTAGTGTAGTTGTATTTTTCACATCATATATTATAGAAATGAAGATAAAAGGGCGTAAACTCTCCTCCTTCGCTTTTCTCCTCTCAGACCATATGATCCTCCTTCCTCTTTCCCTTCATCCCTCCTTCCCTTCCTCTTTCCCTTCATCCCTCCTTCCCTCCGTTCTTTTGTAATTATTGTCATATCTCCAGTCACCCGTCTACCATGGCTCCTAAAAGGCATGAGGACACATCACAATGACCTCTCCAAATCCTTCCTTGTCCAATCAAAGCATAGAGTATTGACCTCCATATCCCCTCTTGACCAATCAAAAATGCCTATGAGCCTCCAACAGGGAGATGTCAGCGTTCCTTTCCTCTCCTGGCAGGAAGTGGAGCTCCTTAAAGCCCTGCTGGGAGACATGTCGTACAATCGTATGTCTTTTTCATTATTCTCTCTCATTTTTCCCATGGCTGTTGGCTGTCTGCTGTGGCACCCCTGAGCTCTTCTCTTCAGGAAACTTCTCCCTGTGTTAAAATCATCTGTGTAGTTGAACCAGGGTGGACTGTGGCGAGCATGTTCCCATGTAGATGATGAGGCTGGACAGCAGCAGCACGGCTTGGCAGAGAGTTCCTGAAATGTGAACCGTAAAGTGGTCCCCTCTCGCTCTCTGTCTCCTGATCTGCAGTTAGATCAATAGTTCAATTAGGTTTGCCAGTTTAAGTGAGAGGTTTCCTGCTATTATAGTGCTATTCTAGCACTACAAGAGGGTACACTTGATTTGTCAGACAGATGGATTAAAGTGTGAGTGCAATAAAAACAATGTTTTGTCCAATGATCGATCATTTACCTCAAGCATCACATTTCTGAGTATTAGATGGAATAGTTCCAAAATGAGAATATGTGACAGGGTCAAACAGAAAATCAAAACGATCCCCTGATAGATAAGCCCTCACTCTAACCCTAACCCTGTAAGAGCCAAATAAGTGTTACTCAGCTTAATATAAACTGTGAATAGTACTGTGTCAAACCTTTGTGAACAACTTGGATCTCTCAGAGCTGGATGTGATGGTCAGAAAAATGTGCAGGGGGAGGTGTTTCTGTGTGTGGTGTGTGTGTGTGTGTGTGTGTGTGCGTGCTTAGCGGGCAGTGGAGGGGCTTGGGGCAGTGCCATGCCCCCAACAGTAGTTTATCTTGGGCTCGTACATGCCCCCCCCTTGGCGAGGTCGATCCTTGGGGCGCCCTGCCCCAGCACAGCTCCATTAGCTCCAGTGCTAACCTTGCATCAATGTTGTGACATCCTCGTTTTTCATCCAGCCCCTTCCCTCCCCTCTCTACCATCTCCCTCCCACATTGGCCAGGCCCCAGAGCTTCCCCAGATCAGCTGAGGGGGAGTCTTTGGGTCCGGCTGGCAGAGAGGCTCCTACATGCCTTGGAGTCAAAAGACGGTTAACCCACCACAACCTCAGATACTCCAGCGCTTATGGGTGTAGAAAATAACCTAACCTCCTTCATAGTAATTTCAACAGGAAGTTTTTGCTTTGTAGATCCCCGCAAAAAAAAAAGTTATATCTTTACTGCTGTAGATAATATACTATGCAAATAAAACTTGCATAACAATCACACATGGCTAAATGCAACATTCACATTAAAAAAGAATGTTCGGTGAAATATAATTTACATATGTCTCATGTATATTTATGAGTGGTGAGGGGTATTGAATCTGTAAGAAAGAGCACCACAACCTCACCATGTATATTGGAATATCTGAGTGGTTCCTATGTCTTCATCCCCTCATGAAAGAAACATAAAAGCGGCTTTGCTCTCCTTTATCGAAAGTGTCTTTTCAAGTCGTGCAGTCTTGATCTCCTCTCATGCTGCTCATTTCCCTCAATCTGCTGTTTCCCCCTTCATCTTCAGTTAGGTGGGAGTCCTTCAAAATCCTAACTTTAAACAGGTAACACAGTGAGTTGAACCCTTCAGTGTTTTGTTGGTCTCAGGAGGGGAGGGACGGCCTGCACTTTGGTGTCAGCCTTGACATGTAGGACAGCTCTCGTCAAAGTGGGCCAAGAGAGAGATGTTTGCATTGATAGCGCTGAATGCGTAAGAGCAGTACGGTGTACATATAAGGACATACGCTACATCAGACAAACAATGAGTACCGTCAGAATAAAACAATAAACAATGACAACAATGTCAGTCATGCACAACAAATCTGAAGAGTTTGCCGTATCATCACCTTAATCGTCTACCTTTTCTCCTATTCATGCAAATCTCAGCGCATTAATACATTTCTTCAGGTTGACCTTGGTGGTGCCGTTTTATACGCCAGTCTAAAAGGTTGAGTGTTTCAACCTGGAGGTTAAACCAGGCGTTGGGTGTGAAGACAATTACGTGTGGGAGATGGTGATGAGACCTTCAACCCACCCAGCACCTTGTCTCTTTTCCATGTTTTGGTATTCCTTCCTAATGGCCTCCAGAGAGGATCCTCTGCCCTGCAGCTGTGTAAACTTAGATATTAGACACCTAAATTCCCCACTGAACTCTCAGTCTCTGGCCCCCCGACGTGTCAATACACTGACACTTCTGGTTTGTCATGCTGCCATGTGAGTACTCCTATCTCTCTTCAGCTCCACACCAGTGGAAAGGCTAACATATGTAGGACTATTGCAGGGGTCTCCAACCCTGTTCCTGGAGAGCTACCTTCCTGTAGATTTTCACTCAACCCCAGTTGTAACCAACCTGGTTCAGCTTATCAACCAGGTAATTATTAGAATCAGGTATGCTAGATTATAATTGGATGAAAACCTACAGGACGGTAGCTCTCCAAGAACAGGGTTGGAGATCCCTGGCCTATTGGATATTAGATTGAAATTATAATTGTAGGTCCATGATTTTGAGAGGAGAATATGGTTGATATATTGTGTATTACTAAGTGACAGCATTCTACCCAGTATTGTTATGAAGCCAATGGCTTTTCCTCTTTCTCTCTTTTCTCAATGTCTTCTTACAGTATTTGTTTTGTGGCATGGTGAAAAAGCATGAAGCATCCTCTCCTTGGCAGGCGTTTTGCATCTCTGCTTGTTGCTCTCCTCTACATAATCAATCTGGCTGAGGCCTTTGAAGGCAGCAGGAGAGAGAGGGAGAGGGAGAGGGAGAGATAGGGAAAGAAAGAGAGAAAGGGGAAGAGAGAGCGAGAGAGTGAGGTAGAAAGGGAAAGTAGAGCAGAGCGTGGCCCGCCTGCCTTGCTACGGTAACACACGCGTGGCGGTGGATGATTAAATGAATGTAATGTATATTCCTCCTCCTATTTAGGCCTCTGTGTGTTTTGCGTTGCATGTCTATTCATCCCGGACGCTGGCGTGATCCATCATATACGCCACTCTGATGGATCTCCGTGCCCTTCCTAAGCTGCCCCGGACACCTACTTACTGTATCCTTTTACTGCGGCAGAGCGCCGAATAACTCCCGCTGGCCTGCCACGACACGACTGAGGCAGGATACTCAATAAGTGAATGAGAGAATAAGAGAGTGGAGATATAAAAAGCTGAATTACTGATATGGAGCATACTGTGAACGAGGGAAGAAAAGAAGTATGGAGGAAAGAGGGATGGAAGAGACTGAAATGACATGACATATCAAAGTAGTATGAAAGGGAAAATCTGGGTAGAATTACATGGTTGTTACAGTGCTTTACTTGAACAGGGATGAATGAATTAGTTATTTTTTCCAGCACTCAGGATTGTCTGTGATAAAACATTCAATCAGAGTTAGCCCTGGGCTGGGTGCTATTTTAGTGGTGGATATAGGCTACTATGTTCCTCTTTCTAGGGATATTGGCCTGATTTAAATAGGCTTCATAGAGTAGGACCTTACCATGTATGATATGTGTCACACCTTGATCTGTTTCACCTGTCTGTGTGCTTGTCTCCACCCCCCTCCAGGTGTCGCCTATCTTCCTCATTATCCACTGGGTACTTTAACCTGTGTTCTTTGTTGGCTGTTGCCAGTTCGTTTTGCTAGGTCAAGCCTACCAGCGTTTTTCCCCTTTGCTCCTGCCTTGCTGTTGTTACTAGTTCCTAGATTTTCCCAGTTTTGACCCTTCCTGCCTGCCCTGACCCTGAGCCTGCCTGCAGTCTTGTACCTTTACCCCACTACTCCGGATTACCGAACTCTGCCTGCCCTGTCATTTGCCTATCCCTGTTGTGATAATAAACATTTGTTAATCCGACGTTGTCTGCGCCTGCGTCTTACCTTCGAACGTGAACGTTATCTCCAGTTACATAAACATTTTCAAAACTCCAAAAACAATCAGGTTTTCATCATCAAAACCAATCAGGCCTAAATGACCCCTTTCATCTAACGACTCACCTCTTATTGTCTTTCATCAATAAAGGAAACAGATCTAGTTAAATTAAATTATCTGATTTGAGTAATACATTTCCCAAAAACTTCTCAATCCCTTCGGCCATGGGTTTATTGTGGTTGCATCTCAACCACAATGATCAAGAGCTGTGTGAGTTTAAGGACAGAATCAAACATGGGCGTGCAGTCTTCCTCTAACTCAGTACTGTGTAAATGGGAGAGAAAAGATGAGCCCTGATGTAAATGTAAGCCCTCTAATTTAGCAGGCTTAGGGAGGGGTGAGAGAGGCCCGGAAATTAATTATCTCCTGATGAGTTGCTATCATGGAGGCGTAATCTTTTATAAGCCGCCTTTTTGCCTAACCTCACGCCGAACCTCTCACTATTATAACCCCAAACTGAGACAACAGGCCTGCTTATTTAAACCTTCCCGCCCCGGGGCATCAAGCTGAAGAGGAGTTAATGAGAAAGAAGATGCGTAATGGGCAGTGGTGGAAAAAGTACCTAATTGAGTACTGTTATGATGATTGTTATGCAACCTTGAGTAAAAGTAAAGATACCTTAATAGAAAATGACTCAAGTGAAAGTCACCCAGTAAAATACTACTTGAGTAAAAGTCTAAAAGTATTTGGTTTAAAATACTTAAGTATCAAAAGTAAATGTAATTGCTAAAATATACTTAAGTATCAAAAGTAGAAATGCTTTCAAATTCCTTATATTAGGAAAACCAGATGGCAAGATTTTCTTGTTTTTAATTTACGGATCGCCAGGGGTGACCCGATGCATGGGAGGTTGTGGTTAGCGCGTGGGGACAGATGTGGCATGATGCTGGGCTGCTGTGTAACCGTGTCACACGCAGTCTCTCTCTCTCTCTCTCTCTCTCTCTCTCTCTCTCTCTCTCTCTCTCTCTCTCTCTCTCTCTCTCTCTCTCTCTCTCCTCTCTCTCTCTCTCTTAGTTATTGCACTAGCAATTAATTACTTTTACTGTGACATTTGTTCTGTACATGTGTGTGTTTCCATTCCTTTTCTTTAAAGGGCTGGATGCATCAAAGTGGGATACTCATTAAACAATAGCAGTCCAAGTGTTGTACATCAGAGATATAAAATATCCGTGGGGGATTGCCTCTTTGCAGAAGGCACTCCTCACATCTGCAACTTCAAGGACACCCTTTAATTTAAAGATCTGCTATAAATGATTAATTTAATATTGATGAATATTTAACATTTCTTAATAAATTATTATGTATGCTATTAAGTACTACATGGATCTGCATAAGCAGGGGCTGTGAGCTCTCTGGATAGCTGGCTCCTTTGTGTGTGTGTGTGTGTGTGTGTGTGTGTGTGTGTGTGTGTGTGTGTGTGTGTGTGTGTGTGTGTGTGTGTGTGTGTGTGTGTGTGTGTGTGTGTGTGTGTGCGCGCATGTGTATGTGCATGTGTGTGCACATGTATTTGTGTTTCTATGTGTGTGTATGCACTCCATGGGAATTGTCTTGCTCTGGTTGTATTTTGACATTTGATTTATGTTAGTGTGAAACCGTTTTCATGCAAACCATTATGCAATCTATAAAAGAGAGCATGTGGGTTTCTCTGAGCGCGGGGACCTAGCTGCCGCATAGCTAGCATACCAAGTGGTTCTTCTTCATAAATGTCATTACGCTATAGACATTGCCGCTGCCACGGCCATAAGCTAAAGGTGCCATTGGCTAATGAAGGAGGCGGCTACAGCTAAGTGCAGATGGATGCGGGACAGTGCTACAGCACAGAGTCAGACATGCGGGTGTGTTTTCTCCCTGAGCAATAAGAGCGGCCTGACACTGTCCCCCCAGAAATAAATTATTGTCCTTCACTAAAACAGGATCTATCTTCACATATAGAGGAGCACAGGATGAATGGATGGGTGGATAGATGGAAGGAAAAAATGATAAATGGAAGGATAGACGGAAGGATGGATGGATAAATGAAACAATTAGTTAAATAATTAATTGATGGAAGGTTGAATTGATGGAAAGTCCTTAAAAATGATGTGATGTATCTATCAGGAACAGATCTGATTTATCATAAAGGTTATTACATGTATTACAGTGCTAGAGAGGGTCAACAAGGATAACAGTGACTAAAACCATTATAGCCCTTCATAAAAGATCATATGTCCAACGCCAGTAATAAATATAGGCATAGATTCAGTGATACAGGTATGACCTACAAAGGCTCCGGGAGTGATTAAAATCCCATGAAATAATTAATTCATCTGAATGTCCATCGTGTTGGAATTAGCTCAGTGAATGTTCTCCTTTTCATATTTAATCAGGGTTTAATACACATCGTGCTGAATACCATTAAAGTGCTCAGTCAGAGATGGAGAAAGAGAGGCTACTTGTCCCCCTCACACTAGAAACACACACCAACATTTCATTATAGGACTGATGCCTCTGAGATGGCCTGAGGTGGATGGAGAGGTTGAGGGAGAGGAGGGAGAGATGAAACACGAGGCTATGATAATGATAATAACTACAGTGCACCACTACTAACAGAGGCCCATTGTGAAGTCTGAATAACACAGTCGCCCCAAAGTGCAGCTTAATACCAAACCAGACTCCTTTAAACTCTCTTAAATCAGGTTAAGGTCTCCGGCAGTTGCCTGAGACCTATTCATCCATATTCACAGGCCCTGAAAAGAGCAGCCTTTTACATCAGAAGGCAATACAATGACAATTTGATTATGCCGGCTGCACTTTGGTCCGCCGTGAGGCTGCTTTGAAGCCCGTGATTGGCTAAGATGTGCCTTTGTGACTCAGGTGGGTGACGGAGGTGGTACTTATGGCAGGACCATTGTTGCCTCAGAACCTCTTTATGTGTGGTGGTTGTTTCTTTTGATGTGATTTTGCCTCATTTCTCTCTCTTTCTCACTTTGGATGATAAAAACCTTCCCTCCCTCCAGGTTGCGGACTGGAGTGCCCCCGAGGCTTGTGGGTAGAAGGAGAGTTGAAGGAGGTTAAGGCTGTGATGATGGAAGCAAGAGGAGGAGGACAGAAGGGGACGACCACAGATGCTCGGGGAAATTACCACTGTCCTATTTATATGCATGAATGAGTTACCAAGAAAGACAGTCACATTAGTATACTGGACAACATTTAGTCAAACGTCCCTAAGAAAAACAAACATTGGTAATGGCTTCATTAGCAGCTGTCTATATGTTGTTCAAATTTTTGTCTTGAACTTTTTTCCACAATCACTTTTAACGTCTCCTCATTTCTGAACAGATCTAATCAAGGATATAAGGCCTCACTACATCTCAGTCACGCTTCAACTCCAAACACCACAAGATGGAGATAAGAGGCCCTTCTCTAAACCTCCCACTTCAGTCGCTATTACCCTCCTAGAAAACAGCACACCTCTTAACGTGTTGTCAGTGTGGTTATCACTATGTAACTGACATCCTAGATCGTGAGCACAAAAAGGCATATCTCACTGACAGTGATTGAACCATTGGCAGGGTCATGGGAATGTTGCTCAACTTGTCTAGTGCACTCAGATTGGGTAAGAGTCTGATTCTGTTCCTCTGGCATTTTGTGAATCCAGCATATGCTGTTCTTATTCCTCTGTCAATTATATAACACAACACGTACTGTCAGGGAGAATCTACTTCCTGTTTAAGAAAGGAGAGGGAAGGAAAGATCCTGGCGGGAGGGGGGCGTCTCACATTCAGTCAGCTCATCTGAGGAAGAAGAACTGTCTTACTTGGCTAACTATCCTGCCAGGTAGAGAGATGGAGGTGGGGGGGGGGGGGGGGGGGGGGTGGATTTAGGCCTGAGTCTGTTTCCTAATCTTTATTTATTAACAAAAACAACATCTTCACTCAGGCTTGCCAAAGCTTTCACATTCTCCTGGAGGGGGATTGAGGGGGCACTTGTGTAAGTTTTGTTTGTCTGCTTGATGGAGTAGTGTTCTTCCAAGTGAGTGTGTATGCATGTGTGCGTGTGAGTGTGTGTCTGCCTGTTTCTGCATGTGTGTGTGTTTTTGAATGTCCATCTCTCTGTCTAGACCTTACAATGAAATGCTTACTTACAAGCCCTTAACCAACAATGCAGTTTTAAGAAAATAGAGTTAAAAAAAAGATTTACTAAGTAAAAAATAGATCAAAAGTAACACAATAAAATAACAATAACGAGGCTATATACAGGGGGTACCTGTACCGAGTCAATGTGTGGGGGTACAGGTTAGTCAAAGTAGTACGCACTAACTAACTGTAAGTCACTCTGGATAAGAGCGTTTTAAATGACTAATATGTAAATGTAATTTGTACATCTAGGTAGGGATAAAGTGACTATGCATAGATAATAAACAGCGAGTAGCAGCAGTGTAAAAACTAAGTGGGGAGGTGGAGGTGTCAATGCAAATAGTCTGGGTAGCCATTTGATGAATTGTTCAGCAGTCTTATGGCATGGGGGTAGAAGCTGCTAAGGAGCCTTTTAGACCTAGTCTTGGCGCTCAAGTACCTAGGTGTGTGTGTATGTTTATGTCTGTCATAATACTCTTGTGCTCTGTGTCCAGACAGTTGAGTTGTGGGTCTATAATTGCTTCATGTCCTAAACTCCCTGTATACTTTGACTGGCGTCTCACTAACGAGAAGCGTATGAATTTTTCATTGAGCAGCACAGCCTCAGCTCCTGACTCCTCTTCTTCCTCTGCAAGCACACCTCTGTTTGTCTAAACTAAACACAGGTGACATGACATCTGCATTTGAACGTCAACAGGAGTGCAGGGGAGTGCCGGAGCACAGGAATATATTACCATGTTGATCCCTCAGTCTGTCAGGCAGAGATACCTCTCCTACTGTACACTACCTCACTACTCCCATAGGAAACCAACTGGGCTTTTACTTAACATTTCTGTGAACTATCTTCCTCTCCCTGTCACTGGAAAGGTGTCTCTCCTTTGAGGAGTAGATACACGTGCTGTAGGTAAAACAAATAATCATTTCGAGGGGCATTTCTATACGGACAGAATATACTGCTTTGGAATGTTATTGCAGTGGTGGCGTCTTGTTGCTTTTCTCTCTCCATCTGGTCGTCTTATAACTTCGTAGTAAGTGCATAACTATGATATATCTTGTTTAATGTCAACCTCATCTCTCTCCCTCCCCCAACTCTCCCTCCTTCCCTCACCCTTTGTCTCCTTGTCTCATCCCACCCTCTCTCTCCTCCACTCCCTCCATCTCCTCTCTGGTTATTGTCATTCTCCAGGGCTCCTAGTGTTATCCAGTCAGATGATAGCAGCGGAGTGCCTCCATGCATCGCCTGCTCTAAACTGTGATTGAAACATCAGACAAGGAGGACAGGACCCTGGAGATGCTCCCCTGCTTGACACCGTAGCTCATTGCTTTGAGCTCTATCATACCCATCTCCATAGCCTAGCTCCTAGCTCCACCCTAGCTCTCACACGCATCAGGTATGCTCGGCTGCACCGATGTATATTAATCAATGACAATATGATTACCTCTGAATGGGCCGTATACATTATTTAAAGCAGGGTCCCCTGGCTTACAGTGCTCCTGCCTTTCAAATTAAACTCAGAGTCAATAATTAATGTTAGGATTAATCAGAGAGCACCTTCAGAGGGCAGGTGTTAGGAGGGTGTACAGTGTGCGTGTGTGTGTGCATGTATTCACTATTGACATGGAGCCAGTCAACGTGTGCGTGAGAGTGTGAGTGTGTGTGTGTGTGTGTGTGTGTGTGTGTGTGTGTGTGTGTGTGTGTGTGTGTGTGTGTGTGTGTGTGTGTGTGTGTGTATGTGTGTGTGTGTGTGTGTGTGAGTGACTGAGTGACTGAGTGAGAGTGTGTGCGTGTGTGTGTGTGTGTGTGTGTGTGACTGAATGTGTGTGTGTGTGAGTGACTGAGTGACTGAGTGAGAGTGTGCATGTGTGTGTGTGTGTCTGTGTGCATGTATTCACTATGGACATGGAGCCAGTCAACGTGTCGTGATCGTGACTCTCATAGCCCTGGGCTAAAGACATACCCATGCATGTTTTTGGTAAGACAATCTCTTACCCTCCTCCCTTCCTGGCACTAACAGAAGGAGAAAAACACTATTTTCTCACTTGTTTTTCTCACGGTGACGTGGGCTGTGAGGCTTCTCTTAGAGAGAGAGAGCACTGGGGTTTCTCACACGTGGATGGACTCACCTGCACGGTTCAAGGCCTCTGAAATCCATCTGGGTGATAAGCTGCCAGCGCAGAGGGGAACAACAGCAGATAGGGCTCCTTAAGCAGTTCAGCTCGACTGGAGGGCTTCTGTCTGCCTGCCAACTGCCTGATTACTCAATCCAGACCCAGCTGCAACCCTCTCTTCTGTTCTGCCCTGTTCTGTTGTGTTCCTTTCCCTCTCCTCTCCTCTCCTCTCCTCTCCTCTCCTTCCACACAGTCTACCCACTAGACCCCCAGGGACGGCCTTGGTTTTACCTGTCAATATCTGATACAGGAAAGGCTACTGAAGATAAGATAGTATTCTTAAGGTTATTGGAATGTATACTTTGTGTTATTGTAGGTTTTTGTAAAGGATTATGTGTGAAGGTGAAACCCACTGTACTCAGTGACCTTGTCAGAGTATGGAGTGATTATACAGTAATAGATACAAGGAAGCAGAGATACAGTATATTCAGTCAATTATTTGTTCTGTTTTTGTCTCATTCTGACTTTCACACTCCTTTTAGTAAGCACAGCTCAATACATTGTATGAAATTGATTGTTTTTCAACATTGGAGGGCTCTAAAGTCAACAAAACAAATTATTAAATATGGAGGCATATGGAAGACGCTGAAAGTAAAGAGAAAAGTCACTATAAGCTGTTTTCAATAGACGACTCCATCTCAATGTATCTACTTAGATAACCACAGGCCAAAGTTCTGTTCATTTCAACATAATGTTGACTGCACCATAATGTTGACTGCACAATGATGTAAACTGCACCATAATGCTGACTGCACCATAATGTTGACTGCACCATGATGTTGACTGCACCATAATGTTGACTGCACCATAATGTTGACTGCACTGTGATTTTGACTACAGCATAATGTTGAACTGCACCATAATGTTGACGGCACCATAATGTTGACTGCACCATGATGTTGACTGCACCATGATGTTGACTGCACCATAATGTTGAACTGCACCATAATGTTGACTGCACCATAATGTTGACTGCACCATGATGTTGACTGTACCATAACGTTGACTGCACCATGATGTTGACTGCACCATGATGTTGACTGCACCATGATGTTGACTGCACCATAATGTTGACTGTACCATGATGTTGACTGCACCATAATGGTGACTGCAGCATAATGTTGACTGCACTGTGATTTTGACTGCAGCATAATGTTGAACTGCACCATGATGTTGACTGCACCATGATGTTGACTACACCATAATGTTGACTGCACCATGATGTTGACTGCACCATAATGTTGACTGCATCATGATGTTGACTGCACCGTGATGTTGACTGCACCATAATGTTGAACTGCACTATAATGTTGACTGCACCATAAGGTTGACTGTACCATGATGTTGACTGTACCATAACGTTGACTGCACCATGATGTTGACTGCACCATGATGTTGACTGCACCATGATGTTGACTGTACCATGATGTTGACTGCACCATAATGGTGACTGCACCATAATGTTGACTGCACTGTGATTTTGACTGCCCCATGATGTTGACTGCACCATGATGTTGACTGCACCATGATGTTGACTTCACCATGATGTTGACTGCCCCATGATGTTGACTGCACCATGATGTTGACTGCACCATGATGTTGACTGCACCATGCCAAGTTGAATATTATTCTATTACATTATTCCTTTCAATACGTTTCAATACGGTATGAAAAAAGAAATCAAACATCAAGGGTCAAATTGATATAATAATGGCAGAAGTCAAATAAAATTGGAAAACGTCCCTGTTGACTAGCATGACACAGATGCTTCACAAACTGGGTATTTTTTACAAGCATTTTGCTACACCCGCAATAACATCTGCTAAATATGTGTATTTGACCAATAAAATGTGATTTGGATTTGAACTGCGCAATTACAATACCCAGAAAACATTGGGATATCATTTAACACATGGTTTCCACACATCTATGTTCACAACTGGTCACAAATAGCATGCAGTAACCCACACTGCCTTGTTATTTAGCTGTTCTGTTTTGGTTGAAGATAGATTGTTCAACAATGTTGTCATTACACTGAGGGCATCCAGCCAGCCCCTAGCTTTGGGTTATGATGTCTGTAACCCAAGGCCAACGGACTGAGACGGCCTATCAGACCCAGATAAAGGGGATACAGCGCACCGTGCTGCTTCAAGGGTACAGAGGGACAAATTGATGGAGGAATTAAAAAGCTGTACTGGTGTTTTTAAGGTTGTTTTTCTCAGAGAGCAGGCTTGAATGAATGATTGTTGCTGATTCGCAACAGTAAGTCCTTGTTTAAAACAAACAATTCAGTGAAAACCACACAACCATTGAATATAACCCACATTTTCAAAGACATTGCACACTCTACAATTTCAATAGGATGCTCACCGGCTAGCTATAGGGAAGTTGATTATTGTTTTAAAATTGACCTCACTGTTTTCCACATTGTGGGGGAGCTTGTCCCAGCAGAATATAGAGGACATATTTGTCTTACCTGGGATTATCTTCTGTAACTGGACCTCTACAAAACACACACACTCCATCTCTCCCTCACACCCCCCACACACTTGCTTGTGATCATCTCTCTGATGACCTCTGCTTTCAGCCTATGATGGATCATCCACACCTCCTGGGCATCCATTTTCCTGCCTGTGAAAGAGACACTTACTTCAGGGTAGGACGGTTAAACCCAAGGTAAGGCAATGCTTGGACTGGGGAATGTCATGGGGCATCAGTGATACCAATAATATTGTTAAATAAGCATCATCATTGAATGCAATTGTATTTGATTATTTGGATCTTACATGCATGCTGTCTCATGTAACTTCTAGGTAATCAAGTTTAAAATGAAAGAAAAGAAAGAGTATGAGCAACGGTTTATTTCTAACACCCACATTGAAAACGCAAAGGACTGAAACACACAGGTTCTCAGATACTCCAAACACCTTATAATCTGTGTGGGCCCCAAATGGTTAGGTTATAGCAGCTATAAACACTTCAGCCCACACGTGTACACACACACACACAGCCACTGTGCTGAACGGAAGGTATTTAGTGAGAACACACAAATCTATTCATAATTCATCGGAAGCCTTTTAGACCTGAAAGTTGACACCTTTCTCCTGTCACATACATGGGGTATGGCGTGGCACCTCTCTCGTTGGGCTGAAAATGCTGTGCTCTCCATTTTGGAAAAAACTATAGTTTGTGATCAGCTCTGTCATCAGTTTCTTGGAAGGCAGGGCGGATGTCATTGAGTACATAAGTGTTTCCATTCTCTTATCTTGTTTTAGGTACCTTGATCCTTTATTATTGACGTGACAATGGCGGTGTACAAATATTTTCCGAAACGATTAAATAAGCGTCACACTTAAAGTTATATGATCTTAATTTGATCACCCTGTTGCAGGAGAACTTGTAGTGTATTTGTGGTCTAAAAAGGTTTCTGAATAATTTCCAATTAGAAATGTCAGATTTGATTAATTAACAAAAGTCTTAATTAATTATAATCCACATAATAGTTCACATTTCCCCTTGCTGCAGGATTATTTTCCTGCTGTAGCATATAGCTCAAATGAAGATCCTACATTTGTACCACTAAACAATGTGAAATTGTCCACTTATTTCTCTCTCATGAATAATGATTAATTAAGCTTATGTTAATTGAAATGCAGTAACTCACACAGTTTATTACATTGTCAGGGCCTTATTGAGATTGTTGCTCATGTCGACTTAATCCTTCATGACCTCTATAGCTCAATGGAAAGATGTTTGCACCCACAGACAGGGGTTTCATGAGGCCTAACAGACGTCCGTAGCGGTTAGAGAAAATAAGAAGAGACAGAAAGTGCACGTACGCTTGCCATTTTTCAGGTTTCTTCCGCGCCCTCCTAACCCATTTTATTGAATGCAAAGGTATGTTTGTGGCAACAGACAGATGGCACTTCTATTTGTGATTAATAGTCTAACAATTGTTCCATTTCTTCAGTGTTTTACTTTGTTTTCTGAATTCTATCGTCTCTCTGTCGCAGCTCGAGACTTTTGGGACCCCACCGTTGCAGTATAGGATCTGTCGCCAGTTGTGTCACAAATAGTACTTTTATAGCCTATTTCCTACTATCCCTTCATGTGTCCATATCTACACTGAACAAAAAGATAAATGCAACATGTAAAGTGTTGGTCCTATGTTTCATGAGCTGAAAATGCACAAGAATCATATATATCTCAAATTCTGTGCAAATTTGTTTACATCCATGTTAGTTTGCCAAGATAATCCATCCACCTGACCTGTGTGGCATATCAAGAAGCTGATTAAACAGCATGATCATTACACAGGTGCACCTTGTGCTGGGGACAATAAAAGGCCACTATAAAATGTGCAGTTTTGTCACACAACACAATGCCACAGATGTCTCAAGTTTTGAGGGAGTGTGTAATTGCCATGCTGACTCAGAAATGTCCACCAGAGCTGTTGCCAGATAATTTTATGTTAATTTATCAACCATAAGCCGCCTCCATTTCATTTTAGAGAATTTGAATTTGAGAATTCCACCTGCGGGATCGTCTGAGACCAGCCAAACAGCTGGTTTGCACAACCAAAGGATTTCTGCACAAACTGTCAGAAACCGTCTCAGGAAAGCTCTTTAGTGTGCAAATGCTCACCTTCAATAGCCACTGGCACGCTGGAGAAGAGTGCTCTTCACGGATGAATCCAGGTTTCAACTGTAGATGGCAGATGGCAGACCATGTGTATGGTGTCGTGTGGGCGAGCAGTTTTCTGATGTCAACATTGTGAACAGAGTGCCTGATGGTGGCGGTGGGGTTATGGTATGGATAGGCATAAGCTACGGACAACGAACACATCCAGCAACTTCGCGCAGTCATTGAAGAGGAGTGGGACAACATTCCACAGGCCACAATCAATGGCCTGATCAACTCTATGCGAATGAGATGTGTCGCGCTGCATTAAGGAAAATGGTGCCAGATACTGACTGGTTTTCTGATCCACACCCCTACCTTTTTATTTTTTACAGTTTCTGTGACCAACAGATGCATATCTGTATTCCCAGTCATGTGGAATCCATAGATTAGGCCCTAATGAATGTATTACAATTGACTGATTTCCTTATATATACTGTAACTCAGTAAAATCTTAGAAATTGTTGCATGTTGCATTTATATTTTGGTTCAGTGTAAATATAGCAATGCATTTATGTGTCTCAAATCCCAATACCAAGACAATATTCATAAATCTAAGCTGTGTTTTATTTCCTCATCCTGGTTCCAAGTAGCTGAGGGCCCAATTTAGACAACACTGCATTTGCTGTTACTGCACCTCCACCACATCATCATTGGGCCTCAGCATCCCTTAACAGTTCCCAGCCCTTTACTGTAATTGCCTGTTTCTGTCTCACTGTTCTTCTGTTGCATGTGTATATATACGTCTGTGGCAGAGGAGAGCTGAGCCTCTTCCTCCAGCTTCCTCCTCCTGATGCACACATAAATACAGCACATTAACACTTGTTCCTAGCTTGTCAGGATATAAATTAAGTCTGCAGGTGTCCCACTGAGGTTTACCCCTGATACTAATTAAGGCATGATAATTAGGTTGGTTCAATTCACTCCTTTCAGCACTAGCTGAACCCGCCCCCATCGGAATACAACAATCACATATTGAAGACAAGAGAAGGTCTAGGAGAGGATACTCCCGTAGCCGAAAACACCATCACAGACCAGTGTCCTCCAGCGATGAGGGGAATATGGGCTCGTAATTATGATTTTGTGCTTGACAAATCTCATTCATCGAGAGAGAGAGAGAGAGAGAGAGAGAGAGAGAGAGAGAGAGAGAGAGAGAGAGAGAGAGAGAGAGAGAGAGAGAGAGAGAGAGAGAGAGAGAGAGAGAGAGAGAGAGAGAGAGAGAGAGAGAGAGAGAGAGAGAGAGAGAGAGAGAGAGAGAGAGAGAGAGAGAGAGAGAGAGAGAGAGAGAGAGAGAGAGAGAGAGAGAGAGAGAGAGAGATTTTGATTAGGTTTTCCCTCTTCATGTAAAAGAGAGGCACTCTTGTTGTTCCTTTCCACAGCAGGGCCGTCCCATCTGCCTTTCTACCCTCTCCCTCATTCTGACCTTGGAGGCTGGTATACCTTTATTGAACGAGGGATGACAACAAATAAGGGACTATTTAACAGAAGGTTATAGCAGCTCATGAAAACATTTCTGAGGTAAAAGCTTAAGTTGTGTTTTCTTGTGTAGGTAACACATAGTAATTGTAGTCAGTGATGGCAGTGTTACTACTGTACGTGTTGAGTCGATGAGGGGCAGTGTGTGCAGTGAGAGTTGAGGTGTGTGCACCTTCACAAAGAGCTCCATAGAGGACTGACTAAGGAGATTCGTCATTGGTACAACTTTGGACTAAACAGAGAGCTTGATGTTGTCAGGCTCTGGCCATAGAGAAGCCTATTTGCTTCTCTATGTAGCTATGGTCAGAGTCTGACAGTGTCTTTCTTTTCTGTTTCTGTGTGGGTTTTGGGGGGATCCCTAATTAGAGGCAACTGCACCGCATTGTCTCTAATTAGGGATCTTATATATGTTAGTCTGTCATTCACTCTGGTGTGGGTCGTTGTCGTTCTATGTCGCAGTCACAGTGAAAGTAAGTGTGCGTTTGTTACGTCCGTTCATTCGTGTTTGTTTTCGGTGGACGTGACGTTGTCTGTAGTGTTTGTTTCGGTGTTGTTTAGTTCGTCATTTGTCGTGTTTCATTATACATAGTATTGAATATATACATAGTATAATTGAAATAAATGTCGAACTACTATCCCTGCGCTGCGTCTTGGTCTGTCTCTGCACCCGATCGTGACAGATATATTGGGGTTAAAGTTGTGAGTTTTCTATTTCCACATTTAAAAAAATAGTGATTGCAAAAATATGTCATAACCTTCCTTCATAATTTTCCTTCCACCCGCATACTATCTTACTGGTCAAAGCTATCAACCACAGTTTGAATTTAGACCCGTTTGTTTTAAAACAACAGATTTTTCTCAACAAGAGAAACTTGGAGGAATACACTATAATAAGATTACATAAATAATCCTCAGTATGCCAGCAACAGACCAGAGCACTGCAATATCTGAGAGTTACAGTGACTATGGCTCAGTGTGATTATAGCCTTAGATCCAGAGAGGGCCAGGGGACTGAGTGTCTCAGCTAGCCCTGGTGCAGTCATTTCATGGGCCTGGAGTCTGGAAGGGTGCCCAGTCCATCCCCAATCACCCAGTAGAGTCTCACAGAACATGGATGAGACATCACACCCAAGCAGATTTAGGGGGACTCTCTAGGACAATGACCCAGTGTTCTGAGCCAGAATGGAGGGCAGCTTAGCACTGGATATGAGGCACTACGAAATTATACTAGAACAGTAGGACTTTATGAAAATATTTTTTATTTAAGCAATATATTAATCCGGTTACTGGATAAAGCAATTTTGGGGTATTTGAAATTCTGCCATATCACAATCAATTTGACTTGTGTGTATGGTTATATCAGCTGACAAGTAAGTGGATTAGGTTGTACATTTCATTAAATGTTACATTAACACTCTCTGACTCACACAGAAGTGATTAACGACCTGAAGGACGTCACAAGAGTCACACACACACACACACACACACACACCTGCCCCCTCTGAGCATCCCAGTTTCCTTCCTCCGCGTGCCACCGCCAGAGGGGAAGTGGGGGAGAGGTGGATTGAGGTGAGGGAGGGAGAGAGAGGGGGAGGGAGAAGGGGGCGGGGGGAGGACCATGAGGTCCCACTGCTATAGTCATCTGGCTGTTGTAGAGCTGTTCATCATCTCTTCCCCTGTGACTGTTGACTGTAGACCCCGCCACAGTGGAGAGAGAGAGATCAGTGATAGAGGCAGCTCATAGAGAGAGTCCTCGCTCCTATGTAGTCCAGATGTGACAGCCAGACCGTCCCAGCCCCCCACCATGGGAACCTCCAGGGCCTGGTGAGGCCTACTAACAGAACACCCCAGCCCACAGACAGCAGCTGCTCACTGGTCCTCAGCTCCACCGCTCTGCCCTGCTCTCACACGGCTGTTTGTTTACACATGGTCTTTTGTTTAATATTGTGTTTGTTTGCTCATTGTTTTGTTTACGTGTTTCTTTTGTTGGTCTCCCGTGACAGTCACTCGGCAACATTTTGCTTGGTTGTCATTTTTTGCATTTTCCTAAACCATGTGAGCTGAAAACGGCCTCCTGAGGTATATTTTGCATGTTACAGTACTTCACTAAACTGAGTATTTTTCATATATTTAAATGGGATATTTTCTTTCCCTAATTAGCTTGACGTTTTAGCATAACTAGCATGGTAACAGTTCTCTGAGTGAATTTCACAGTGGGTCTTTGCTCATCGACTCAGTCTTGGTGAGAGAGTCCCAAAGTTCCATCCATTATGAATGAACCAGGGAGGGAGAGAAGTGAATCGAAGTGTAACTGAAGAAGCCCGGACGGAGTACCTCATGTCACTGAACACTTGACTGAGACTAGGGACAGGATTGCTTTAGTAATGCCTAACACAGACCGCTGAAGGAGCTAAGATTTCCCCTCTCCTTTGTTCTGTGGGGGAGACGGAGAAAGAATGTGTGTTAGAGGGCGAGAAAAGAAGTGTGTGTGTGTGTGTGTATGTATGCTTGCGACCATTTGTGTGTGCTTGCTTGCGTGCTTGCTTGCTTGCTTGTGTGCCAGTGTACGTGCCTTTGTGTGTGTGTTGTGTATTTGAGTGCCACTTGTGTGTGTCTGTGTGTGTAT
Organism: Thymallus thymallus; assembly: GCA_023634145.1. Taxonomy (NCBI): domain Eukaryota; kingdom Metazoa; phylum Chordata; class Actinopteri; order Salmoniformes; family Salmonidae; genus Thymallus; species Thymallus thymallus. The sequence goes on along the minus strand of CM042380.1, from coordinate 17,241,346 downwards.
GTTAATATATGTATATACTTGTGTATGCACACACTCAGAGGAAGAGACATCCAGTGCATTGTTACCACTAATTACCCACTGGCTGCCCATATTATCAGTCTGTGTGCAGGACTCCGACGGTTCCTGGCTTTCTTCTCTCCTTCTGTGATAACCTGTCCCAACCCCAAAAGATTACTCCAAGGTCCAGGGGGAACCGGCCAGCTCCGCAACCCCAGGAGAGGAGGGGGGAGCTGGGCACAGGCATCCTGAGGACTGAGCCCTTTACGGAGGGGAAGTTACAAGTGAACAAACAAAGGGGTCTGCAGCCAGGAAGCGTTAATCACTGCCAGTAGCATTAGAGTAATGAGCCCTGATGGATGCACGCTTCAGAGGAGGGGGGTGGAGGGGGGCTTTCCTCAGAGATGAGGTCTGATAACACACACACGCACACACCTTCTTCCCCCTTCCTCCACTGTTTCCGCCACCGTCTTAGCTTCTCTCAGGGGTACATTAATGAAAGAAAAGTCTTTTTTTCCCTCTCTCTCTTTCTATCAATGTTTTCTTCCTTAGATTAGCAGGGTATTGTTTGGATGAGTGCACTGTTGTTTTAAAGGAGACCCAAAGGTGGCAGCTGTCAATGGATATTGTCAAATATATATATATGGAGGGAGAAGGGGGTACCTGTGGTACACAAGACTCCTGATTTAACTTAGATATAGATATGATCTTCGATATACTTCTGTTGATATTGGGCGGCAGGTATCCAAGTAGTCAGAGCGTTGGGCCAGTAACCAAAAGGTTGCTGGATCGAATCCCGAGCCGACAAGGTGAAAACCTGTCGATGTGTCCTTGAGCAAGGCACTTAACCCTAATTTGCTCCAGGGTTCTCATACTACTATGGCTGTCCCTGTAGGTAGGCCGTCAATGTAGATAAGAAGTTGTTCTTAACTGACTTGCCTATTTAAATCAAATAAAAATACATATTGGTGGTGTGATTTTCATGTCTCTGGCTCGCTTATGAAAGCACAAGGAGGTGGGGGCAATCATAAATCAAGTGTATTATGAATTATGGCTGGTTAACTTAAAGCCCATATTTTCAAAAGTCATCCATATTCAATGGTAAATCATAACAACCTAGACTGAAATTGACTGACATCCTCACCAAAGGCAACATTGGACCGATGAGGTTTGTCAGAACCAGATTCTTTTCCAGCAGACTCTGAGATCCCATGGTGCTTAGTGAACAACTCTACAAGTGGCCATCACTACCTAGGGACTGCCTATTGTACACTCTCCTGTTTATGGATCTCATAGCTCTTTACTACACACTTCAAAAACTAATCACCCCAGAGTCCCATACAAAACAGTTACACACATATGCTGAACTGCTCTGGACTTACACTGGGATCTGTGGCCAATGGAACATACGTACCAAGTCACTTTAGAATGCTTCAAGTGTCATCAAGCAAATCACAACCAAATCACTTGACTGTAAGTCATTGAAATGGTTTGTTATTGATCATTGACTTACTTTACACGCTTGTATATGCTACTGTTGTCAGGACTAAACTGATAGTTATATATTTTCACACAGCCATTTGCTAACTGTGTGTGTTGGTAAGACTCCTGTCTTCCCGTATAATATTTCCAGCAGGTTCCAGCTTTAGAGGTCTCATGTGGGCCTTTAAATGGGTGCGGTGCTAGCTCCCCTCCTATCTTCCCTCTCTCTTCACTCCTGTCCACTGTCATTCTCAACGTCTGATTTACACCTCACATAAGTGTGCAGGAGCCTGAGGTTTCAGAGGAAGTCATAAAAAGAACAAAACCAAGGAAAAGAGAGGGAAAAGGGGAAACAGGCCAGAGTGAGAAAGAGAAAGAAAGAAAGTTTTTATCCCAGTCAGGTTCTGGCGAGGCGAGGATGCTCCGACTGCTGCTGCTCAACCTGCCGCCTGTCTCCTTCCCTTTTGCCCCCACTTCCTGACAGGTAACCTTTGAACTGCTGGCGGTGGGTACTCCTCCCTGCGGTTGGTTCCCCTAATTGGAGTCAGGATACAGATGCCACGGCAGCTTGAGACAGGCAGACGCAGCACACCTCCACTGGGACTGAACCAACACAGAGGGAGAGAGAGGGGAAAAGGAGAGAAAAGGGGTTCTTCAAGCTTTAATATGAAAATGGATACAACTTATATTATCATAATATGGCACAATTTAAAACCTTAGCCAATTTTTCAGTCATTCGATTGAGTTACCACACAAATCGGGGGAAGGTCTGTACTCCTGTGGCTCTAGCGAGGCTGGTATTGCAAAAGATGCAGGCGGCAGTCACTTGCATGAAACAAAGACAATTTGACTCCCTAAGTCAGTAACGAAGGAGTGGTGAGGTATTTAGTAAAGGTGGATAAATCCTTACCTTGAATAACCTGTCCTCATAGACTTGGCCTCATAGAACCCCTCTTGTCCATGCTTCCCTCTACCATTGAGCCAGCCAGGCCCGGCACACCAAAACACCAGACGGAAATGGAGCCATGGCGCCTGCCATCAGATAACCTCCTTATCATAATGAAGAGAGGGTCTACTGCTCCACCGTGCCCTATAAAGCCATTACCCACGCTCCCTATCATTCAACCCACTCGTCCCTCACAGAGACTAGCGTTTAAAAGGATATTAGCCGTTAGCCGCGCAGGCACCGGCCAGCCATTCTCATTGTTTAGTTCTGTTTTCCTTTGTAGATAAGTGGTGTGGCTGAACAGACAGTTGTTGTTGTTGGACAGTGCTTGGTGGTCATTAAGGATGCTTTTGGCTGTGTTTGAACATAAGGGTTGAACTGGCTTGATGGACAGAATGACTGTGCAGAGGAGCATGTTATTGTGTACCTGATGGCTGGATTTAGCTCATGGCTGGATACCAACGTTTTATTTTGGAGACATTTGATCCTCTGTATGTAATGGAAAAAGAAGCTTATGGTTTAGTAAAGTCTAGCATAATAGTGTTTGTGTAAGTTATATCTTTTGAAGGTACATCATGACGTACCCAAAACAGTCACAATATTCTTGATGAACCTTTAGAAGTACTTTCTCATAAGTCTCGTAGGTGTTCTATGAGTCCTTTGATGACAATTCTACTTTGACTTGCAATCTGAAATGAGTTGTCAGATCTAGTGTAACATTTATGAGTCAAACCAATTCCTGCACAGTCCACAGTGAAACACCAGGGGGGTGTACACCACTGACCATGCATTATTAAATGTTTGAATTTGATTTGTGGTGTGACTTTGACACAATCTTGACCACATGCTAACAGCACCTCCATTTGGAGGACATATACCGTACTTCAAGAAAGGAACACCTGCAAGGAGCCTGATAGAAATACAGAAGCTAATCTTGTGCAACACACAACAATACACACACACACACACACACACACACACACACACACACACACACACACACACCAACACACAGCGAAACCTGGCCTAGCCTATTAATGTGGGGAGCAAGCAGCATACTGTGACTTTTAGATAACAAATAACAAACCATTCAGAATGAGAGGAGTCCTCTTTATGTTTCCTCCTTCTTGTCAGTTGCTGGTATAGGATCCTGAGCTTTGAGTGGCTTTGAGACCCAACTGTCTAAGGGGAGCATTCATGTGGGTGTGTGTTAACTTTGCCTCAGTCTATCCACAAGGGCAACCAACCATCAACAATCACATTATGTAATCCTTGATAACGTATAATTTATTAAATTACCATATACTTTGGTATATATGTATATATATATATATATATATATATATATATATATATATATATATACACATATGCAAATACCGTATATTCTTCTTCACTGAGTGCTAAACTGGTGTGCGTGGACACCAGAAGGAAGTCAGATGAAAGACCCTTGCTTCTCTCAGTACAACCATTACATGGTTAATTATATATAGGGTGATTTATGACCAGACTAAGAGACCTCTCTATTCATAGGCCATTCATTGTTTCTTGGAAAGACTCTCAGAAAACATGGCTTCGCAGGCCCATGTTATTGTTGTCCTCCTTATTGCCTTAGTTTTCTTGGGTTTTCAATTTCCTCTCACAGCGTTCATGGGTTTATCTGTTTCCTGAGGGGTATGGAGTGGAGGAATGGAGTCAGTGAGAGAGCAATTCTGGAGGAGAGAAGGAGAGATACAATGAGTAGAGGAAGAGAGAGGAGAAATTGGAGAGAAAGAAAGAGAGAGTGTGTGTGTGGGTGTGTGAATCTTGTTGATGGGCAGACTATTGACAGTCCCTGGCAGGCTTTAATGAGTTATCCTTTGTTTGTGTGACAGAGATGTTTTGTCTTGAAGGAGACACACAGGCAGGTGTGTGTGTGTGTGTGTGTGTGTGTGTGTGTGTGTGTGTGTGTGTGTGTGTGTGTGTGTGTGTGTGTGTGTGTGTGTGTGTGTGTGTGTGTGTGTGTGCGTGCGCGTGCGCGTGTGTGCGTGTGTGTGTTTGTGTGTAGGGGGACTCAGGGGGATTTGTGTGTGTGGGGTGACTCTATTGTTCGCTCAGACCAGGTCTGTCATTAGAGTGCTCTCAGTTTCCAAGCTTAGATTCAGATCTGACGTGAACATTGTGAGGGTATGTGTGTGTGTGTGTGTTTGTGTGTGTGTGTGTGTGTGTGTGTGTGTGCATGCGAGCGAGAGAGAGAGAGAATTTGTAAGATAGAGTTTGTACAGCTCAGGTAGTGCTAGGCCCAGTGTACGGTGCACAGACGGCCCATACATCACGTCTTTACAGCGTTTTCCTGTGACTCATTTGCATGTCATTACAGCTTTGTTTTATAAGTGAGTGGCTATTAAGGAAGCTGCTCCATAAAATTCCTGTTAAAATGGAGGAACACAGCAATACAGACTTTAAAAAGCCAAGAGATTCCACTTCTCACTCTCCCACCTCACGTGGTTGTTGAGGGAAAGAGAGATTGAGGGAGAGAGAGAGAAAGAGGGGGAGAGACGTTTTACACACTTTCTAAAGCCAGCTGTCCTTTCCTGTGGGGCTCACACATCTGTCAGGTTTGTTAATGACAGCAAAATTCATGCCATCCCATTTCTCTTCCCTTTTACCTCCCTCTCCCCCAACCCCCATCCCTCCTCCCTCTCCCCCTCCCATCCCTCCTCCCTCTCTACACATCTGGAGCTGGCTGTCTGGGCCCTGGTGTTGTCCCCATCTGTGAGGAAGCAACAAAGCATTGCAGCCGCTCCAGCAGCTCCAGGACAGGCATGGCTCTCACAAAGGCCGAGCCCAGGAGAGGAGACGGGGGCTTGGATAGGAGCGTGGCTAGGCTGGCCCTCCAGACCAATGGGGTCAAGGATGATATGGAATTATGCTAGCACTGTCAGAACAAAGGATACAACTGATGTTTGATACATACACAGACACAACACAGTCAGTCTGAGCCTGGTATTGAAGTGTGTGTGTGTGTGTGTGTGTGTGTGTGTGTGTGTGTGTGTGTGTGTGTGTGTGTGTGTGTGTGTGTGTGTAGTCTGTCTGTGTTTATACATTTATAACAGGTGAAACCCCTGTGCTTGTACCATGTCAATCATCTGTCTGTCAGGCCTGGTTTTGACTGATAGGGAGAGCGAGAGAGTGTGTGTGGATGTTGTTCTGGTAGGGAGTACACAACCTGAACCTGAGATTAAAACCATGTGTCCCACATCTGTATGTGTTTACCAGGTTGAGGAGGGAGCTGCAGCGACAGACAGGCACATGGCAAAAAAATATTTTCAGGAAAAGGCAGAATTCACTAGAGAAATGTTGGCATGGCAAACAATCATAACAACCAGGAGTGAAACTTGACAAAACGGCAGTCAGGCATTCAGTTTAGGCCAGAATGGAGAGTTTAACTGTGGTCATTTTGACTAGAGTAAGGAACAGAGCATTCAGAATAGAGGGTGTGGAGAGTTTAACTGTGGTCATTTTGACTAGAGTAAGGAACAGAGCATTCAGAATAGAGGGTGTGGAGAGTTTAACTGTGGTCATTTTGACTAGAGTAAGGAACAGAGCATTCAAAATAGAGGGTGTGGAGAGTTTAACTGTGGTCATTTTGACTAGAGTAAGGAACAGAGCATTCAAAATAGAGGGTGTGGAGAGTTTAACTGTGGTCATTTTGACTAGAGTAAGGAACAGAGCATTCAGAATAGAGGGTGTGGAGAGTTTAACTGTGGTCATTTTGACTAGAGTAAGGAACAGAGCATTCAAAATAGAGGGTGTGGAGAGTTTAACTGTGGTCATTTTGACTAGAGTAAGGAACAGAGCATTCAAAATAGAGGGTGTGGAGAGTTTAACTGTGGTCATTTTGACTAGAGTAAGGAACAGAGCATTCAAAATAGAGGGTGTGGAGAGTTTAACTGTGGTCATTTTGACTAGAGTAAGGAAAAGAGTAATCATTGCCATTATGAAGCAATATGGGACTGATTTTATATCATTCTGCCCTCACCGTCTTGTCAAACAAAGCCAGCAGGTTGGCTATGGCCAGAACCTTCTGCACTGGTTTCCTATTTGAGGCACAAAGGGCAGCTTGTAGATTACATTTCCCTAAATCCTAACACCTTTTTAGGCTATTAAAGTGAGTTAAAGGTAGGCCAGTGGCTTAGCCTATTTCCTCTCTCTCATTTCTCATCTCTCTGTCTCTCTCTCTCTCTCTCTCTCTCTGTCTCTCTCTCTGTCTCTCTCTCTGTCTCTCTCTCTGTCTCTCTCTCTCTCTCTCTCTCTCTCTCTCTCTCTCTCTATTTCTGAATATCTGAAAATACTCATTTAATTTCTGTCCAGCTGATAGTACTCCTCTTCTTCCTCCTACTTTTATTTATTCTCTTTCCCTCTCTCAGTCCTGACTTACTAACACCGTTTCTCTTTCCATTTTCTCTCTCTCTTCCTCTCCTCTGCCCCCACCTCCTTCGCTCTCCCTCTCCCTCCCTCCCTCTCTCCTGGACATGACAGTGCGGGGGGATAAGGGAAGAGTAATTATGGTTCAGTGAGGCTGCCAGGTGTGATAAATGACTAATAAGGGAAGCCAAGCCCTGGCTCCTCTAAGGAGGACTATTACAGTCTTATCAGCAGAGGGGCTAAGGCTCTCAGCCTTGCCTGGGACAGAGGGCCTTGTAGTGAACAGCATCCCTCTCCTAACCCCCTCACCCCGCTCCTCCCCCACCTGGTCCCCCCCGCCACCCCCCACTACCCCTCCCCCGCCCAGCTTCAGTCAAGCCCACCCCAGAGAGGCTCTTCAGTTTTAACCCTTTATGTGCTGTTGTTTAGACAGGCCTCTGGATCGACTGCTCCTGGCTCCCCCTGACAGGGTATTTTCTGGGCCACTGCTGAGGGACTGAGAGGGGGAATTACAGGAGGTAAGGCTTGGATGGCGACACTTGTATTCCGATGATTTGTCCCACTTTCGTCGTTTTGGAGTGTGAGCTCACCTTCGGTGACAGATTTCCAGTAAATTCAGGTATTGCTAGTGTATAACCCATTTAGACTAACTCTATCTCTCATAAGACACTACACTAGACTCACAGGGCACCACAGATTAATGACTGTGGTGCACACACACTGAGGCACACAGAGAGTGTGTGGTGGTGGCGGGGTCGCTGGCGTGTGATGGTCTGTTGTTGGTTAATGTCTCACACTGTATGTGGGTCAGGAGCTCAGTGACACCAACCTGTGTTACCTTCAGAGTCCCAGCTATGACAGTACCAGGGAAGTACAGTGGAGGATGTACTGGACAGGCCAGGAGAGCCAAGACATAGCAGGTGTGTACTGTGTGTGTGTGCATGTGGATGTAAGGTGCATGCTTGTACTCTTAAGTGCATGCATAGGCGCATATGTGTATGTGCGTGTGGTGTGTGTGTGCATGCTTGTGGATGTGTATGTGTGTATCCCTGTGCAAGCACCAAGTAGTTACTGTTTCCCTCCACGCTAGTGAGCTTAATTCTGATAGATAGTGAGACCTCCCTCTGTGGCATAAATACCTTCAACGAAGCATCACTAACATGTTTATTGGCCTTTTAAAGGCTTGTAATCTGCGGTGCATGTGGCTGTTGCTTAGAAGTGACCTATATTTTCCACATATTGGCTATCATGCATCTATGGCAATTACTGTGTGGAATAGCATTCATTTTCCCCTCACTTTGGTAAATTAAACTAAATCACTATTTCTAAATGTTGAAGTTGTGTCTTGCATTTCTTATAGGAGATTTGTAGAACCGTGGTGGGAAGAAAAGGAGGCCATTTCTTCCTGCAAGCAACAGTCAAGTCAGCCCATGTACTTACCTCTCAGCGCTCTTTCCTCTTAAAGTCAAGTAGAGTGCAACATATTTATATCAACTCGCTCTAAATCATGTTCCTTCCAGCAGGCTGTCCACATGAACACCCCATAAGCATATCTCAATTGGATGGTAGTGTCTACTGTATTATTCCCTATGGTAAACAGTAGATGTCGATTCCACTTTCTCTGCTTCTGCCTCCGAGGCAGCCATTTTGAACACAAACTCCATTTAAGCAAATCTAGCTGTGACGAACGGCCATAAAGGGTCTATTTTAACTGAGCACAATGTATATATTCAAACTGGCGGTGGTATGATTTCACGTCTGGTTTGAATGGAGACTTGCAGCCAGTGTCATCTGATGGAAGTGTGTCTGTGTTTAAGAGGTGGTGCTTATAGATAGTAAGGGATTCACATTTTCCTAATATGACGCACGCCTGACTTCTGTGTCTTTTTCCTTGTGTCCACCCCCAAACGTCCACTCCCTCCACCCTCCAACCGACATCACAGTGGAGAAATTCAAATCCAGACCAGTGTATTCTCTATTAAAAATCAAACAGCAGGGGCTTTCTCCTCCTGATGTCATACCCATATTTCCCACATTACTAACAGTGTCCCTCTTTCTCTCCATACCATGTCTCATCATACAAAGACAGGAATCTCTACCAGGGACCTTTGTAATACTGTATTCCAAACAGCCAAAATCCTCTAGCTGAAGTATGCATTTGTCACCATTCATAAACTCTGAAATTGACAAATATAACACTTTGCTTTTGCCACTGTTAATAAAACGTTATGGTTTCCCCACGTGAAATCCTTCTCCACTCCAATCCCTCTGCACTACGTGTAGACTCGCAGTCAAACATACACACACACACACACACACACACACACACACACACACACACACACACACACACACACACACACACACACACACACACACATACACACAAACACAAACACAAACACTGGAAATGGTAGCAAATGAGCCCTTAAAAGTAATAGATGGTTTGTGGTGCTCTGCGCTAAGGAGCCTTGGTGACTGAGAGCCTCTGGAACACAGATCAGTGTGTGTTTGCATGTGCGTGTGCGTGTGTGTGCGTGTGTGCGTGAGTGTGTTGAGAGATCTTAGAGTACCATCATTAATTTCACCAAGATTGTGTCATAGAACCTTCTCCCAATTCCCTGATGTATACAGTAAATGGTTTGATACAGTGGTGTGGATCCTAATATATCTTGTTCTTCTGTTGGTCTACCCATCCCTTCACACTCATACAGCCTTGCTGAAGGTGGAATGGAAGGGCTGATAAGTCACAGGCAAAATAGCCCACTGTTTTCTAAGAAAACCTATTGGGATTCACCTAAGAATAGTCACCAAATAAGCGTGTCACTGTCCTGTGCTTGGCTTGCTTATACACAAGTGATGGTTCCATGAGTCATAGGAAAGAATAGACATCAAACTCCACTAAAGGGATTCACACTCATTCAAACAACACTGGTTACTGTAGTGACAGTACTATTTTTACAGAATGAGTGTTGGGTTGATAATTTCAAACATTTACCCATTAATGAACATCCCTTGGGAGATAACACAGAGATAACATATTTGTAACGAGAAACACTGTGACTTACTGGTACGTCTGTGATCATGTCCTTTAAATGAGGTTGTATTCTGAAAGGGACTATTGGAGGTGTTCGAGCCTGCTGAAATCAGGTGAAGTAGCTGGCTTCCTCGTCTGTTAGCCTGACCTTGACATTGAGATAATGAACCTGGGTGATAGCATCAGCCCAGCTCTCTGAATCTCAAGTGAGGGCTTTATGTCCACAAAATGGCAGGTCAAACCTGGCTTTGTACTAGCGACTTTGGACTAGAGCAGACAACACTGTACAGCCACCTCTTTGTTGCTTGAGAGTCCTGCATTTAGGCTTCAATGTTGTTGTGTATAATCTCTGCCTGTCCTGTCCTGTCTCTGTGTCTCTCTCAGTCCCAGTTTTTATCCCTGTCTCTCTCTCTCTCCATCTTTCTCATTATCTCTCACTGTGTGTGTGTTTTTCTCTCTCTCTCTTCACTTTTTCTCCGTGAGCGACTTCATTGCACCTTCAGCTGACATCTCCTGCCTGAGTGCCTTGGCCTTGTTCGTGTGACAGACTCATTTTCAGCCTAGCGTCAAACGACTGGCAGTTTAATCTCTCAGCTGGAAAATACAGGGACGTGGGCAGTGTGTGTTTATGTGTGAGTGGCAGAGAGTATCATATCATATCTTTATTTACTTACCAGAGGTTGAACAGGCTTGGGAGCGTCTGGTCGAGTGTGTTTTTATATGGCTTACTATGCTACGCCACGTAAAGACAATGGCGGAGGCTTCTCTAAAACCCAGTTTACAGGTTAGTAAAACACTCTTTTCCTACCTGTGCAGCTCAAGCGTAAGATGGAGGACATAAAGCAACTACTCTGGCTTCCTCTCAAAGTGGATGTTTTCAGGGCAAACGAACGACGGAAAATCCCCCCTCCACCAAACCCAGGGCTAATTCATAGACCCATTGATTACCCCAGGGAATTCTTTTATCTCCCCCATTTCATTCCTGAAACGTGAAGCGGACATTTTAATGGCTGCACTTTCATCATTTGTCAGATATTTAAATGTGGAAGTGTGTGTGTGTGTGTGTGTGTGTCGAGGACAGACTGCCGAGGCCTTCGGCGATCACTGCATGTCAATATTTAATGCCCAGAGATATGTACGAGGCTTTGACCCCTCACTCTGTCATCCCGACTCTCCCTCGCATAAATTGACCTCCTGATAATCATTTCCTGGGTCTATCTGCGGTAACGAGTGTTCCAGAGCACTCTGCTCTCACGTGACCCATAGAGATCCATTAGAGGTTGAGGAATTGACCCCATCGTTGCAGTCCCATGGACCGTGGAGCATGGAGCATCACCCTCTTAACAAAATGTGCTGCCGTTAGACTGTCATGGCAGGTGAATTTCACTCAAGCTGTTATGACCATGAGCGTCACTGGAATGGCATGTAATAGAATGGGGAACCATTGGTCCAATGGTTATTACTAGAGTAGCTCATTCACTATCCCTGTTGCTGCTCTGGGTTAGAGGTTGTAGCTATGACTGAAGAGAGTGACAGACAGACAGACAGACAGACAGACAGACAGACAGACAGACAGACAGACAGACACATCGAGACCAGTGGAGGCTGGTGGGAGCAGGGCCGGCCCTCAGCATAAGCGATGTAAGGGGTCGCTTAAGGCTCCCAGCCGCTAGCGGGCCCCCAACCCCACAAATTTGCTTTAAAACCACAACATTTTCTCTATGCCTCATGGCAAAATGGAGAGAATTACAGGAAATGTAAAAAAATATATATCTCTACCAATATAGAGGGTGGACCACCAAAGGTTTTACCCGGAGGTGGGGTGCCGAAGAACAAATCTCGCTTAGGGCCCCAAAATACCTAGGGCCGACACTGGGTGGGAGGAGGAGCTATAGGAGGATGGACACATTGTAATGGCTGGAATGGTATACGTCAAATCAAATCAAATCAAATTGTATTTCTCACATGCGCCGAATACATCAGGTGTGGACCTTACCGTGAAATGCTTACTTACAAACCCTTAACCAACAATGCAGTTCAGGAAATAGTTAAGAAAATATTTACTAAATAAATTAAAGCAAAAAATAAATAAAAAGCAACAATAAAATAACACTAACGAGGCTGTATACAGGGGTACCGGTACCGAGTCAATTTGCGGGGGTACAGGTTAGTCGAGGTCATTTGTACATGTAGGAACGTTTCCATATGTTTGATATCGTTCCGTTAATTCCCTTCCATTTTTCTAGAGCTCCTCCCACCAGCCTCCACTGATTGAGACATCCTTCCAAACAGCCCATTTAGCAGCTGCTATGTGTCTGACTTTAATGTGACAGTATGGGATAGAAACATTACAGTATGGGATAGAGGGAGTCCATAAGGCCTATAATATGTGCATCAGTAATTGCGACCTGTTTGGCACCAGCACCTTATTGTTCACGTCTTACTCTATTGTTTACTGTGCTTGGCTGGTTGGCATGGCCACGGCCCGTATCGGGGTGCACTGCAGCAGTGTTGCACATATGGTCACACACCTGGTCCACAGCAGTGTCTGTTTACAGGTGACCAGACGCGTCCTACAGGGTTCAGCACCAGTCCAGCTCATCCTCCCATATTCTCTTCTCTGCCGTTCTCTATCCCGCTCTCCTCTTTCCTTTCATGTGCTTTATTTCTCTCTCTTCTACACTCTCTCCTCTGCTTTACCCTTCTTCTTCTTCTCTGTTTTACTCTTATCTTCCTCTTCTCTATCCAATCCTCTCTCTCTCTCCACTGGATGCCATTTGCCATGTTAATAGAAAGCATCTCTCTGGCAAATTACAACCACAATATGCAAATGTATTCCAATGTGTTCTGTCAGAGTGCTGGGAGAGGGATGAATCTGATTGGAGAGGAAACCCCTTGAACCTCCCGATCCCTCTTCTCTCTCTAAGTGTGTACACCCAATTAGCTCAAGATGCAAATTGTGCTTAATTAGTTTCTTTAATCCTTTCAGGGGTAGTAGCCACACACCGCTGGTCCTTAAATGAATGCCTAATCCTTCTGGGGGCACCTCTAATCTTTTCATATTAAAAGCTAAATAGTCAAATGTGAATGTTGATCTAATTACACGTGGATCACTCCTGCGCCGGCAGAAAATTAAATGTGTATTCCATTTTCATGGATGCTGTTAGAAGCATTGGGAAAGCCACGGAATCCACTTGGAGTGATGAGGAGTTCCATTAGAGTCTCACTAGTTTTTTCTCTCTCACTTTATGCTGCTTATATAATCTATCCGATACCGTCCCTGCTCTGCATGTCAAAATGAATATGTATTCAAGAGGGCAAACATAGAACACCTACATAGCATTTAAAAGAAGAGGGATAGAAGAGAAATAATAGCAGCATAAAAGGAGACAAGGCAGTGTTTAAGTGTCTGTCATGTTATTTCATTATACAGCCTGTCCCTCAGATTTATTCAGATCTGAGATGCATGCTGCCCCCAGTAAGGGGAGGTCATGTGCTCTGGCCAGAAGGGTTAGAGGTTAGGGTGAGTCAGTGGTTAGGGAGAAGCAAATATCTCTCTGACATCCTTCACATAGTGTAACTCAGTCCTTGCATCACTATTCAGCAATGCAAACTTTATATCATAAACATTTATACTATGTTTATGATGACTCACAGACTGGACACTGTGCAAGGGTCCAGAGACCCAGAGAACTTTTAGATAACATGAATATCACTATTTATAGGACTGTAAGTAATTTGGAGGTACTCAAAGACCACGCCACAGACAATTTTCAATGGCATTTTGTTAACATCCAAAATTCAGCCATGCTCTGTCACTCAACATGTCTAAAAAATGATAATAGATCATAACATGTAAGGCCAACCGAGCAGGATTTACCCAATGGACCGCAGTGCACTGAGCTGGAAATGTTCACTTGTTTTGTTTGCACGTTCATTTTTGTGCTTATGTCAGGTTTCCAGGCACATATGTGGTTGGCTTATAAGAATATCACAGCTGTATGTCTAAAAAAAGGAAACATTATCTTCATTTGTGAAGACTTGTCTTAGAACCTCCAGATCTCTGCAGGAAGGCTGAATACCTTATGTGCAGATCTCGTAAGAGATAAAGGTATCTCAAAGGAACATTCTGTTTTGTAATTCTGTTAGAGATTACCTGATATCGGTTTCCTGCTATAAGTTACTTATAACTTTGTTTAACTTTTAACCTCCCACAGTTCTTTCTTTCACTTTTTGGGGGGTAACACTAAAACCTAGATTGCAGAGGGGACAAGAGCAGAGTTGGGGGTTGAGAGGATGTGGGAGGGTGTGAGCAAGTGACCTACAAAAATGTAAAGCAAGAGAAGGGAGAGTTCTGTGGTAAACATTATGGAAATTCAGGGTTTTGTAGAAACTAGAAATAACAAACTATTTTTGTTCTTACCAGAATCTGGATGACGACCTGATGATTAAGAAATACATGTAATTATCAAATGTCTCCCTGAAGGTGCTGTGAAAATAAGCCACCAACAAATGAGCAAGGTGTGAGTTTGCCTGTGTACTTCAATGCAGAGAATAATTCTATATGACTGTTTTCCTTAATTGTTCCGATTAGTTTCCAAAGACACTGACATACATGCATGACAATCCTGCCCTTACATGCTTGGACACATACACTGTACATACACAGCCAATTGAGAAGCATGCCTCTCCAAATAAACAACTTGACAAGACTCAAATGCTAATTGGCTTAATATAGGACACACTTAACTTTTGGGGATTTTAAGATAAAGATTTTCTTAGACATGTACTTCTAAGAGGAATATTTGGCAAGCCAGCACTTGATTGGGGATTTGCCTGCTAGCTGAAATCAATAGGCATACTGTGAAGAGGCAATGCTAGTTCATATGTTCCCATGTCCGACCCCTTCTGCTTGTTATTATGTGTTAACCATAGTGGGTGAGGAGGGCATGTCTATGGGGTGAGCTATAACCTAAAAAACAACTACCCTGGGATCTATCGGGGGCAGTGGGGAGATCTTAAGAGTAGTCAGCAGCATTAAAATGTTGATACCTCCAACCAGACCCGTCAAACTCTGACTGCTCTAACTCCCAGCCTGTCAGCGTTATCTCTGAGTCTTGGAGGGGAGGAGAGAGGCTCCAGGGAGAGGCTATCGTTATGCGCTGGTTCAGGATCAGATTTTCCAATTTCACTGCCAGACCTCACTGTTATATGATAGAATGTGAAAGTGAACCTGGATCAGTGCCTAGGGGCAGCCTGGGCCCGTACCAGAGGGATATGGGGTTTCAATGTGTTCCCAGTCTCCCCACTCCTCACACATGCACATGTACGTACGCATGCATGTGTGTTCACACACACACACACACACACACAAACACACATCTCCCTATGAGATATACTGATAGGGAGGGTTCCCAAGGCTAGAGACAGATCTGCTATCTGGAGAAGTTGGTTTGTAGTGTAATAAGGTCAAGAGAAGCGATGCACACAGACGTGAGGCAATAGGCATCTCAAGATGATAGACGTCTCCCTGCTTCAAACCTCCTCTACCTCTTCCTCTTCACTCCCCCCCTCAGCTTTATCCTGTGGCTATGTGTGTTTGTTTACTGCCGGAGCAAGGACAGAGCTGTCCCAGCAGGTGAAATGCCTCTCTCTCTCTCTGTCTGTCTCTCTCTGTCTCTTTCTATCTCTTTTACACACACACAGATACACCCCCCCCCCACACACACACACACACACACGGCAGGTAAACGTTTACACAGCGCGGGCTGTAACCCTCAGCAGATGTGTGGGAGGACTCAGTGTTCAGGGTCCGCTGGGAGGATCTGAACATGCACACTTAGCTGTCTAAAGGTTAATGAAATGACACAGGGGGTATGTAGCGTACCACACCTTGGCTGCAGGCTGCAGGCTTGAGACACACCGAGAGGAAATAGAAACCCGAGGAGGACAGGCCTAAACAGGCTCTGGAGTGGCTAAACTGCATGCATGATACAGCTCTGTATATTCGTCAAGTCTAATGGAATTGACAGGTACAAGCATCGTGTTTGTCATTGAGAACTACAGTATAAAGGTATGCTTGTAAAACACATTTATCAGAACCACATTTTTACAATGCCAATGAAGCCTATATCTGCCTGTCTCCATAGCCAGGGACCAGCATTATGTCCAGGCTCTGCCCACCTTCAGCAGGCTCTTTGTGGACAGGGTGATGGTTGAGTCTCTCCTGGTGCTATCGCTCTGTTTGGACCATCTGTGAGTGCGCTCCTCTCCTTCTCAATCTACCCCTCTATGTTCAGCTGGATCCTTTAGTTTTCACATGTGTATTAGCTTTTGTGGTTCTATTTGGCATCTTCGAATAAATTCCCAGTATCAGAATTTCTTAGAAAATCCAGTCTTTTTTATCCAATAATAAGGAGGTATTTTGTTGTAATACAACAAGCTTTCTAGTTATCCAATAATGTTTATTGTGGTATTGGTGAAAATATGTCACAAACATTTGCTATTATTCAGTGTAATTTGTCTAGATATTACATAACACATTATGATCCATGATGACACAAATAATTTAAATTCAATTAATTTACTTATTTACGTGTTGATATGTAAAGGATAATCTACGAGGGAGGGGCTAGGCGTTCTATGGAAAATAATAAATTACGTGGTAGGTGTGTTCCACGACATGTTAGCGGAGTGGAACTAACCTTCTATGGAGTTACATTATTTTCCTGAGAACGCATAGAGCCCTGAGTTGATTATCCCTTTTATACCATGGCTATAATTGAACACATTTGCAGGTAGAAATGTGTTCATTTTCCAGTAAAAATATGTTGAACGTCCACTGAAGTACAGTAGCTAGCAAGTTTACTAGAGCGCTACAGTAGTTGCTGTGGTAGCCAAACAAACAGACTTGCTAGTTTAGCTAACCAGACCATCAGTCCCAGCTTGCCATTATGAAAATCGAATTCACCAATGCCAATAATGTTTTAAATTAGACTTCTGCTTTAAAAATCAGCTCAAACATAGAAGATGTAAAAATGTACTATAGCCATTGAATTCTACTGTGCAAATATACTGTGCATTATAGGGAAATAATGCATGCTCTAGAATGCCCTTCAAGCCAATCAGAAACAAGTATTCAACAATGCCATGGTATAAACTGGGTGGGTCCAGCCCTGAATGCTGATTGGCTGAAAGCTGTGGTGTATCAGACCGTATACCACGGGTATGACAAAACGTTTATTTTTACTGCTCTAATTACGTTGGTAACCAGTTTATAATGGCAATTAAGGCACCTCATGGGTTTGGGGTATATTGCCAATATTCCACGGCTGGCTGTATCCAGGCACTCCGCGTTGCGTTGTGCATAAGAACAGCCCTTAGCTGTGGTGTATTGGCAATATACCACACCCCCTTGGGCCTTATTGCTTTAAAAAAAATAATAATGTAAACTAGGCAAGTCAGTTGTTTACAATGATGGCCTACACCGGCCAAACCCAGGCCAATTGTGCACCGCCCTATGGGACTCCCAATCACAGCCAGTTGTGATACAGCCTGGAATCAAACCAGGGTGTCTGTAGTGACACCTGAAGCACTGAGATGCAGTGCCTTAGACCGCTGCTCCACTCGGGATTAAAAACTGGGTGGTTCGAGCCCTGCATGCTGATTGTCTGAATGCTGTGGTATATGGGTAAGACAAAAAAAATACTATTTACTGGTCTAATTACATTGGTAACCAGTTTATAATAGCAATAAGGCACCTCATGGGTTTGTGGTATATGGCCAATATACCACGGCTAAGGGCTGTTCTTAGGCACGATGTAACCACACCTCCTTGGGCTTTATTGCTTAAATATTAATTAAAATAATATCCTGAACTATTGTTTTGTGTGGCTGACCCATACAGAATTACATGTGCATGTACCAACCCTTATTAAAGTCCACCTGTTGCAGTCTTTGTCATTTCTTACTGGCTTTGGTGTGCAGCACACAATGGGTCAGACTTCTAAGAGGGATGCCTGGTCTGTGCCCTACTGCGTCCTGCCCTAGTACAGAGAGAAGGGAGAGAGGGGACCAGGAAAATGGAGTGGAGGATAGTGAAAAGGGAGGAGAAGGAGAGAAAGTGAATAAAATGCTTAAGGAGGAGACAAAGAGGAGGAGGGGGATAGAGAGTTACATGAGAGAGAGAGGAGAGAGAGGGATAGAGAGAGGGAGGGATAGAGGCACTGTCCTAATGACTTCACACCCCATTAGCCACTTAGTCTGATGCGTCACACCTCATTATGCTGCAGCAGCAGCAGTGCATGAACGCGTGAAACAGTCCACTCAGCCAGACCTGTCCACCCACTCCAAACACTCACTCACTTACAGCAATTATTGTGTGTGTGTGTGTGTGTGTGTGTGTGTGTGTGTGTGTGTGTGTGTGTGTGTGTGTGTGTGTGTGTGTGTGTGTGTGTGCAGGGTTGGGTAAGTTACTTTCTAAATGTATTCCTTTACAGTTACTGGTTACATGTCCAAAATTGTACCTTCTGGATGAACTAAACTCAGTAACGTAATATGATTACTTTCAGTTACTTTTATATTACTTTCCCCTTAAGAGGCTCCCGAGTGGCACAGTGGTCTAAGGCACTACATCTCAGTGCAAGAGGCGTCACTACAGTACCTGGTTTGAATCCAGGCTGTAGCACATCCGGCTGTGATTGGGAGTTCCATAGGGCGGTGCACAATTGGCCCAGCATCGTCTGGGTTTGGCTGGTGTAGGCCGTCATTGTAAATAAGAATTTGTTTTTAACTGACTTGCCTAGTTAAATAAAAAAAGAACAAGACAAAATGAATATTATCAATTGCCAGATAAATCAATGATACAGTTTACATTTTTGTATTTTACTTTATGGGCTATGCAGGCTTCTGACCCCTTGCTTCCTACTTCACTGCAGATAATACAATGTTTATGCTATATATTTACATTAAAAACTAAACCAATTAATTCAATATCTCTTGATTTTCAAGAATAAGGATACTTGGAAATAAGGAAATATACATTAGTCTAATTATAGTCTAATTATTTTACCTGAGCATAACCCAATAACTATGGATTTATTAGCCTACTCTGTTGTTACCAAAAATGTGCAAAATTCATCCCACATGCTGCATTTGCTATAGGCCTATTGTTTACATTTTTGTTGGTGACACATTAGAATTAGGAATTAGAATACTTAAAGATGCACTCCCGGATCTTAAGCACAACAAATCACATGAAATGGATGACGTAGTACACAATCTGATGACTTAGTACACAAAAAACAGGGACCCGCTTTGACTTGTGAGCACCACTTAAAACTACTGGCTACTGTACTACTGAAATTATTCAAACATTTGACAGTGGTGGCAGGTAGCCTAGTGGTTAGAGTGTTGGGCAACTGAAAGGTTGCCGGATCGAATCCCCGAGCTGACAAGGTAAAAATCTGTCGTTCTGCCCCTGAACAAGGCAGTTAACTCACTGTTCCTAGGCTGTTGTTGTAAATAAGAATTTGTTCTTAACTGACTTGCCTAGTAAAATAAATCTTTAATTTAATAGGATCTCTATGGGTGATTCTTTGATATTTAGATCATTTGCAGCTGTTGAAGTCTATGCCTTTCGATTTTTTTAATCAGCACAAATTAGACTCGTGGTCTTCTTAAATTCTTTTGGCAGTATATGTGGAACACAATACCATGGAGGAGTTTACAAGGGATGCGATCTCTCAAACCTTTATTCCATAGGCTGGGATCCACACTATGTAGCTGTTGCAAGAACACATTTTCACTGGCTGTCAACGGGTCGCATAAACAATGATTGATAGGAAGCTTAGCCTACACTTCTTCAATTCAACTATTATTGGGGTAAAATACACCTATACATTTGTGAACAGCCATCCACAACATCCACAATCTGTAAAATGCAAATAATTGACATAGATTGCACTGGTCATCATAGTGGTTAGCTCAGGCAGAACAAACTGAAACGTGTGCCTTTTCAATGCTGATTTCAATGTCATTGAGAAAACAGAGAGGTTTCATAAAGTATTTTTGTGTGTGTGTGCGTTTGTCTACAGTACGTGTGTAGGTTTACATTCTCTGTGACCATCTGTGTTCCAATATCTTATTTAGTGAAAAGCAAGGGGTTAAAATATACTCTACCAAAGAGCACTCTCTCAACAGACATAACTATTACTATGGAAATTGAACAGACAATCTCCATGGCTACCCTGGAGATTACTCTGGCAATGTTCTGAACTGTCCTAAGTAGCGTCCCCTTTGTGAGCTTACATCAGGGAGGAGGGCTCGGTTAAAGCATGCTTCACAGGATTTCCCCTAATCCCACACACGCACGCACACGCAGGCCCACACTCACAGACACAGACACACACACAGACACATGCACATGCACACACACACGCACACAGAAGACTCCCCCGTGCCATTCTCTGCATGGCAGACCCAGTTGGCAGTGTGTGCGGGACTCCTTTCCAGGCCTGCTAACTCAAAGGCCTGGACCGCAGCCACACTCCTCTCCATTACACACACTGCGCCCATTTATCCATGTGTCCCCCTCTATCTCCTCTCAGTCCAACGGCAGTCCTGAGGGAAGCACACAGTATGGCTCTGCTCAAACCACTGACATCTCCATTGACTTAATATGGCCGGTTTTAGCACTGATTGTTTGTTGCTATTCAGATAGAGATTTTCTGGCCAACATGGAACATACCCCCTGTTGTTGGTGCTGAAGGGGGTCAGTTTAGCAGAGCCAGAAGATAGTAGAAAAACATTGTTTCTCTCTGTCTTGTCTCCCTGTGACGCTACAATGTATCGTAGGTCTCTTGACAAAGTTAACAGAAAATACATGAGTAAAGTGCTGCTGTTGCTAGGCAGACTTCATTGTCATACTGCCCAGTAAAGTAGAGGTGAAACAGCACAACTAGATAACGAATGAGCTTGTTTCAGTCTGTCTCTCACTTTATCTCTTTGTATCCTTTTTAAGGGCCGAGTTCACTTACAGGCAGAGTTCACTTACAGGCAGAGTTCACTGAAGGCTCTTCACATTGGCTCAGGGAGGTCTGCTGTGTGGGGGAGTACAGTGATGGCAGCAACAAGGAATGCCACTGTCTCTGCCACAGTCAGTAACCTTGGAGAATCTTGATCGAGTTTGCTCTCCTCTCTCTCCCTATCCCTATCTCTCTCTCTCTCTCTCTCTCTGTATCTATTAGCCGTTATCTCACTCCCTTTATCTATCCTTTTATATCTCTCTTTCTCTCCTCTCTCTCGCTCTCTCTCTCCCTTTATCTCTCTTTCTCTCTCTCTCTCTCTCTCTCTCTCTCGCTCTCTCTCTCTCACCTCTCACTACTACTGTGTTCCTTCCCGTTCAGTACTAACGAACTCATAAAGACTTGAAGTGTACATGTTTGAGGCACTACAAATGTGCCTTTAAAGTGGCTAGTAAGCTAAATGTGTTTGAAACCTAAAAAGATCAAATATAATCACTCATGATTCAGTCATGTATTAATTGCGGATAATGCTTTGCTCCTGTCCTGTCCTTATCCCCCTTGGAGTTGCTGTACAGCCACAGAGCAGGGGAGTGGCTGCAGGGCAGGGCAGAGAGAGAGAGAGAGAGAGAGAGGGAGAGGGAGGTACAGCAATCATATTCAGAGAGCACGCTTTGTTAAAGGAGGATGAGGCCTCACACACACACACACACGTCACACACACCACACAGTCCCACTCATAAATCATATGCTAGGTGTGAGTGTATGAAGTGATAACCTTGTCACATTTAATGTCACTGCAGTGGCAGAGGAGTGCCCCGGTCTTTCAGATGAAGAGAGGGAGGGGGGAGGCTAACATACAGGGAAAGTGATAACAATCACCTTGATTTGGTTCTCCTCCTCCCCATTTCAACATTACATGGCCATTTTATACATAAAATCCAAACCTAGGATCCTTGATTCAATCCTATTTATTTAGAGGTGTGTTAGGTCAGGGGTAAAGGTGTTAGGGTCCTTCCTCCATCCCTCCACAAGAAGAGTGTGTTGTGTCGATAAAGTAATTGGTGCCCAAATAAAATATTTGTCATGTTGTATCTGAAAGTCAAATCTTTACCTTACTGTAACTTGAGTGAGTGGTAAAAATATCATGGTAAACGTGTGTGAGCATGTGTGAGTGTGCACTTTCAGTTATTTTTTTCTGTTAATTTATACTTGTCAAAACAACAATCACTAATCTAAACAGGGAGATCAGATTCTCATCCGAAACTTGTAAAAAATATATTTTTACAAATAAACACACAAATAGGATTTTTACTAAAATGTTTTACGTTCAGGTTTTTCCCAGTGTTCCTGCCACACCCCCAGCCTAGCATCAGTGTTTGCCTGTATGTTTGCCTGCTTTCTCCCCTGACCTTCAGATCCACACACAGAGATAATGTAATCATGGCCTGGGAGTCACGCGGGAGTCAGGCCTGTCAAACATGTCTCCTCCCCGTGATGAACACACACTGTGTGAACATGTCAAACATCACACACCTGAACACCTGTCTGTTTCTGTTGAAAACCACCAGCACCTCCACCATCCCTACTCCAACCGGGGAGAGGAGAGCAGGGGAAGGGAAGGGTGAAACTGGGTGAAGGGGGAGGGAGGAAAGGAGAGAAAGGACTGTGTCCTTGTTTCATGAGGAAACTAAACCTCCAGACTGACACAGAAACTCAACTGACACATATTTGAGTACCAGTCTGATGTTAATCATTGTTGAGAATGAGAGCTAATGGTACATTTCACTTCATGATTCTCATACAGGCATCATAGAAAGCCATCAAACACTGCCATCCTTGACAACCACCAAGCCGAAACTGAGTGCCAGCTGCAGTGGTGATCTCACAGTGAGTGGTGGGTAGGTCACTGGACCTCTGTGAGACCATGCTGGGCCACTACGTAATGCAGACAGGAGGGGGGATTTAAAATCAGGGTAATCTGTGACCCTTCACACCCTCCCTCTCTTCCCTCTCCTCCCTCGCTCAATCTGGGGGTTGGCAGGACCCAGAATTCATGTATGACACCAGAGCAGTACCTGCATGCGCTAGTTCACATGTGTGCCTGTGTGTGTTTGTCTGCATTTGTATTAGTGAGTGCAAGGAGGCTCTGTCATCTCCTGGAATCCTTTACAGCGGCAGGCTGTGACTTCTTAACCTTTGACCCGAAACCCCTGCTGCTAGACGAAGCTCCGGAGAGCGGATAGGCGAAGCGTCAACAGACACGTGGAAAACACACCCTTGCCCTGGCCAGCTGTATACAGAATAAATAATGCAGTTAATTTGGAGGACAAACCCAGGGAGAAGGGGGAGGAGGAACGACATGCACATTTTGGTCTAATATTCTCATCATCCCTCTGAGTTCATTATCCCCTCCACTGCTTCCACCCACCAGTCTAGTTTGCCCTATCTCTTCTCTCTCTCTCTCTCTCTCTCTCTCCCTCTCTTTCTCTCTCTCTCCCTCCTTCCCTCCCTCTAGTTTTGGACAGGGGTATCGGGTGAAATCATAATTATGTTTTGACACTCAGCGTTAGCCCCCAGAGAGCTTGCTTTTTAACTCAAAGTGGGGAGTCGTCGCGGCGACAGCCCTGACTGCGCTTAATTGGAGGGGAGGACCAGGAGGCCCGCCCACAGACCAGGGAGGCGATTTTAATGAGGCTCTGTTTGTACAGGAAGTCAGAGTTGTGACAGGAAGAAGCTGTCACTGGCCCGTTAAAGAGACCGGCTGACATCTCAAAGCCTGCTGTGTTCGTCAACGAGAGGGGAGAAACCTTTCCATCTCCCCTTCCATGTACAGGTGGAAGCGATGAAGCAATTAAAACAGAAATGAGTAGCTAAATACTGGCTCAAGCTGCAGCCAACCACATACCTGGATATATACACCCATAAACAGCTATCAAATCTGCAAAAGCTTTCACTTCAACACCATTCACTTCAACAGAAGCAATAATCATCCCAGCTAAACAGCAATTAGCACTAATCAATAAGGAGTGTGTGTTTACGTGTTAGTAGTGTTGTCTGTGTCCGTGTGTCTATCATCTTTGTGCTCTCTAACACTGTAGCTTTTCTCTGTTGAGCTTACTCTGCCATGCTCTCTTGCCCCTCTGAGGGGGGAGAGGAGGTGTTGAAAAATGGTCTACAGATTCATCTGAGCTAAACACAGGGTTCTATGTCCTCCAGGTGCACCCTGTTGAGTTAGGGGGCTTGGCCTGTTGAGTAAAGGGTATTTGGCTAGGGGTTTGTGGTTGTTGGGAACCTGCCTTAATAAACAGGCCAGACACACCCTTGATGTCCAAGACCCTCAAAGTGAGTCCCCCTGAGTTCATTTTTTTCCCCAGGTAGTCACCAAAGCCAAGACTGCGGCCCTGCGTCTGTACTCCGTACCAACGTTTATTTGTAATAAAAGACGTGTTTATTTTCTTAAGCTGTTTACATAGGTTTGAGTTTCACAGATGCATTTTAAATGCATACACAATCTACACAAGGGTCTCCCACCAAAACCACTACAGAGTTCTCAGCCATTTCCCCTCTGGTGCGTCTCTCCCTCCGTGGGCATGAGCAGAGACACACCAGGTTGTTTTGAAGATGACAAGTCAGGTCAGAGGTCCGCGGAGCTGCATATCTGTGGGACTCAGTGAAAGCTTATTGCAAATAAATTGCTCAAGAGCTTTTGGATCTCCAAACAAAATGAACATATGGGTGGATTTCAAAGTGAATTGTTCTTGCGTGATCAGTAATCCAGAGCTAAATGCTTCATAAAGTTTAAGTTAAAAACTCTAAATCGTGGTTGTTGGTCTTGTTTGTTTCCAATACCTTACAACACGCAACCAAAAGCCCTTGAGAAGCCAGTATGCTTTAAGAACCATATAAAGATGATGTTGTCTCGGCATCATAAACGTATGTGTGTGTCAGTGAGAAAGAAAAAGAGAGAGAACGAGAGAGAGAGAGAGAGTCGGAGAGAGAGATACATTGCTGTAAAACAGATGTTTATGGTGAAAGGGATATCTGATGCCTTGACAGATGGAATGTGAGCATGTGTGCATATACGAGGACACATACAGGTGCCAGCTGGCTTGGTTTGTTTTGACACATAGCATCTCAGCATCTCATCTTTGCAAACCCTTAAATCATGAACTTAATAGACTCTCTTTGTCCACCATGACAACATAGGGCCCACACAATTGGAGTCCTCTCTTCTCTTCCCAGCAAAACTGGAGATAAGCATCACGTCCTGGATGGGTAGATTGGAGCTGGGCACACCAAGGTTGTCTGGAGGTCCTCCACTGTTCTGGCAGCCCTGTGTGTTAACACAACCAACCACCAAGCTCGTGGTCTCTGTGAAGAGATTTAGATGAATGTAGGTTGGTCTGTTTTGACCTTGTGTGTTTGGGGTCATCGAGACCGAGATGGCGACGAGGTATGGAGAGAACATTCAATGGCAAACAGACAAGATCAAAGCTAATAGGCTTCTGTGGGCTTGTAAGGAGATGTGAGACGTATGGTGAGAAGGGGCAAAATCCCATTTAAATTCAATCTGAATTGTACATGATTCTGTCCTATATGCATCTGCAGCTGCTGCTAATATAATGCATTGTGATCTGAATGTTTGGTGCCAAGGGCCTGCAAGGTGCCTTTTAGCATGTTTTCATTGTAGCTATTGGCATGGGATTTGACTTCACAGTAAAACAGTTGATGAAATAATAGAAAGTTATCTTAAGAAGAAGTGTTCACACTCATTCCTTTACCCATCATGCAATGGAGCCATTTTGACACATGCAATCACTGTCCCCTGAAATTACAATCATATTAGAACCCTTTTTTTATTCTAGAGGTCAAAACAGACCAGCCAGTCTGTATTGATGTGGCTCTGATAGTGTGAACCTCACGGTAGGACATCACACAGTCACTAACCCCTGGGAACCGAAAGTAGAAGATCTGAGAACGAGCACAGAGCCAAAACTGCAACCATAACTGCAACTGGAGTGTATTACCGAACGGTAGGAGTGTGTCACCGAATGAAGGAGTTTGTCACCACCACCACTATTTCAGCCTTCAGTTCAGTGTTCTCCTCTCCTCCTACGAGATATTAGTCAACGTGCTGTGGTCAGCTCACTCTGACTGTCAGCCTGTATCAGACTCTCGCCTGTTCTGTTCTCTTTGCAACCATTGTCTGTTCTCAGTGGCTCCACAAACAGCAGGTGGATGTTTATTGGGATAAGTCTTGTCATGGAGGCAGAGCTGAGCGATTTCCACTAATTATTGGCAATATATTTAAAAAAATGAATGAAAACAATCAACCTTCATTTAAGGTTAGGGTTAGGCATAAGGTTAGCAGTGTGGTCAGAGTTAAGGTTAGGTGTTATGACTGATTTTATGACTTTGTGGCTGTGCCAGCTAGTAGACCATGTATAGCTGCCTCCAGTACATGAGTCATACCAATAAATTCCAACCTGCCCACAAACTGACAGTTTGTGATGAGATTCAGTGGGTGACACCATTACCCATATTATTAAAAATGTTCATGTTCTTTACCAGCACCGTGGCCTAGTTAGGTGATCTCACACGACTCTGCGGTACAGATTGTTCCAAGCTGATGTCACAATGCATACACCATTATAAGAAACAGTGTGAAATGCGAACGTGAAACATGAAAAAGTCCCACAATGATCATACAAGGTCCTGGCCATGCAGTTTCATTCATTATATTTATGCAATAGTTTCATGTATGCAACTTCACTCATTTACATTTTGAAACTGCTGTGAGTTTGCATGTACAGTATTCCTGCTGTCATTTGCAATAACACAGAGTTCGTAGAAGGTCAGAGCCCACCGCGTTGTCATGTAGTTCATCTTTACACACAGATGAAGGTATCAAGGCCAAGATCATCACTTTCCAAGACCTGAAACAGTTCAGGACATTTTTGTAATCATCAAACGGTATCAACAGCCTTTTTCCTCCATGGTTTAAAGTAATTATCACAGTAGTCCTTTTCTATTTGAATCCCCTCTCTATTGCCTGTGTGAGTTCTCACTATACATCCCAAATAAACAGTGGATAGCCACGACTCTCCACTTAACACAAAGCCTTACATTAATAATGCAGGGAATTTTCCTAATGTATGAACATATTTTTCCTTTCTCTTTCTTCTAGCAGGCTGGATAACTGTGTTAATCAATGCTTTACTTTCACATTTCCCCTCTAATGGTGGCTCCAGAGGAGGGAAAAGGTCAGGGTGGTAATAGATTGATCTACCATCCTCCGGGAGTTTCTTCTCCTCTCTCTTTCTTTCTTTCTCTCTCTCTCTCTCTCTCGCTCTCTTTCTCGCTCTCCCTCCGTCCTCTCTCTCCCTTCAACATCCAGACAGACAGCCAAGCTCATCTCGTCTGCCTCCCTCCGTGCGCTGCGCACGCAGCTCACTCGCCATGATTTCAATCACGCGGGGGCCAAATGAAATTATTAAGACGTGTTAAACTTATTAATCATTAAATTAGCTAAATGATCCTCCAAGTACAGCCCAGATGAATGACATGTCATTCTCTAATGCAATTTGCCTCTGCACCTAGGTGAAGGTCAGGAGATGGCCTCGCAGCACGCAGCAGAGATGCTTTCCTTTTCATTATTTTCTCTCTCTTTCTCCTTCTTTCTTTTCTCTCTCCTTCTCTCTTTCTCATATCCTGTTCAGAGCCT
Source organism: Thymallus thymallus (assembly GCA_023634145.1). NCBI lineage: Eukaryota > Metazoa > Chordata > Actinopteri > Salmoniformes > Salmonidae > Thymallus > Thymallus thymallus. Next base: position 17,213,729 of record CM042380.1, on the reverse strand, counting down.
GTTCACTGGGTTGGGTCAGCGGACTGAGAACATGCTCTGAAAATTGTGTTTGGATTTTTATATTCTCTTTCACCTCTTAAATCATAAAATTAGGATTATGTTACTTACCCTAGACTATAAGGCGTTTTCTTTACTTAACAATATTGTCCATCATCAGTAAATGTCAAAAAGCAAACGTGGTAAAAAGAAATCTATAAATAATGAAAAAACATTTGCTCACTATCTCTACAACTCACTATGCGTTTTATGATTTCGCCCTGAAAGCTTGTACCAAACCACGCCTCACGTTTCAGTTTCTGTCCTATTATCTTTCAATAGGTTGGAAAATGTTCAATAACAAGAATAAGTGAAACGTGACTCCTACATATCAGCTTTCTCAATGTTGACACGTTTAGAATCCCCAGCACTGAGTGGGAGATGATACACACTTTCTCAGAAAAGTTCAAAATAAACACAACGTGAGAACTAAAGACACTTACCACGGAGTCTCTTAGAATTGGTTTCATCTCCTGTTTTTCAATCTTGGATTCATTGTATTGCAGAGGTGTGTGTCACTTTTTGAAACACCTGCTGAAAATCTCTATTTGATGTTCAAGATCAGCGAGATAAAAACACAAGAGCCAAAAACTACATTTAATTAAACACAATTGTTATCAATTGAAAACCTCAAAAAATGTTTGTGAATTGAATGTGGCAACATTCCATTGAGTCGTTAGATAACCCCATGGTGTGTGACCTCTCCTCCCAGCTCCAGCTAAGTTACTCTCTGATTTATCCTCAGTGTAGCATGGCGGAGCGGCTCACAGTGTAGGACAGTGTCAGGCAATCAGTAATGTTATTGCAGAAATTACACGAGGCTAACAAAGCGTACCCCTGGCACACCAATTACAGTCCCACTGAAGGTCAGGGCTGTGGTTGTGCAGGGGTATAAACTCAAAACTCTACACACAAGCCACACACACACCAGTTGGAGATAAACATCTCACTTCTGACAAAATGAAACTCTGCAATCAAAACCTAACAATCCTTTTTCAAACTGGCATTTTTGCAACAAAATGATACACACATGGACCATTTGAATTACTCTTTCAAAGCATCAACAACACACTGATGTACTTTATACAAAACACTGCTGTCTTTAGTACTTTGTATATCTTTTTAATTTTCTCATACAGGCTTCTGTGAAAGATTGTTCCAGTACAGTACAGCTACTCACATTTCAATGAACACAAAAATAGAAAGGCTTCATAAAGAAATATATGCAGCTTATTTATTTTTTTGCCGTTGCAGGTTTTTACAACAACAACAAAAACACAAAGAAATTTAGAATTGCAGTACAGTTTTCAATACAATATGTTACTGTAAACTCACGGAAACAAAAATAATTACTGTAAAATTACAGTGCAATGGTAAACTAAAAATAGTATTTTTTATTTATTTTTTTATTTTACTAGGCAAGTCAGTTAAGAACAAATTCTTATTTTCAATGACGGCCTAGGAACAGTGGGTTAACTGCCTTGTTCAGGGGCAGAACGACAGATTTTTGCCTTGTCAGCTCGGGGATTCGATCCAGCAACCTTTCGGTTACGGGCCCAACACTCTAACCACTGGGCTACCTGCCGCTGGGCTACCTGTAAGGAATTGTAAGGGATGGGGTGGATGGTTTATGGATCCAGCCTTTTGTTAGGGTCTGGCCACATCACCTCATCCACATCACAAGCAATGTCATCCCTGGCTAGGCAACGGGGAAAATATTCCAACCCTGGACTGACCCCACCTCAATGTCTCCGCATGCCTCTTCCATTGCTTGCAGAAGAGGCAGGCGGGCATGTGGTTGGCGGTCATACACTTTCCAACGCCAAGCCGATAAAATGGGGAGTAAGGGGGCAAGTATACAACTGTGAAGTTATTGTGGTTGGTGAACCAGTCCCAGATGACAACAAACCTGGGCTGCTGATATTTCCCCCTCGCTGCCCAGGGACATTCACAACGGCTCTTTGTCCTATAACATTTCGGCCCGACGCCTATTTTAGCTAGATTGAATGCAGCTTCATCAATGAAAATGAACTCATGAGGCTGTGCCTTCCACCCTAAGGAGGTTGTCTGGCAGTTCTGTAGAAAATGCAAGAATGATGTCATTGGTTAGGCTCTTTTTTACATACTGTACTGTCATACTGTACACAGTAACATCTGTATTACATGCACTTCACAGCACTATACCTAGTTGTGTTGTTCACTGAGGAGCATAGACCTAATATTGTAAGACTACATTGTATTGTACTGGGATGCAGAATGATGTGCAACAATTATATAGGTACAGTCTAGTGTAGAAAGTTGAAGACATACCTGTTCTCCAGTCTAAATGTCCGTATTATGGATGCTACCGTGTAGCGACTCAGGTTGAGCTGGACTCTATGCCCAGCCTCCCTCATCGTCAGGCCAAGATTTATGGCATGGTACACCAAAGTGGCCCTAATGTTGTCGGAAATATGTCTTTGTCTATTACCTGGTCCCTTTCTTTGTTCTTGTCCTTGTCCTCCTCCTCTCTCTCTTCCTCTACCTCTTGCTCTTCCTCTCGCTCTCACTGCCTCCATGTTTGCAAAGTTCTCACAAAAGAGGTGAGCTTACCTGTCTATTTGTAGTGCTAAGGCTAATTGGTGTTCAATTACTGTATAAGTGTTTTCATGTGTGTGTGTGGGTGTTGCCAATTTCAGGTACTGTATGTTTTGCATTTTGAATAGAAGTGTTTTCCCAATAATTGCAATAGATTTCATTCTTGAACGAAGTGTCTAATGTAAGAAACAGTGTTCAGTGTTTTGCAAGTGTGTTGCAGAATTGCAAACAAAGTGCAAACAAAGTGCAAAGTGTGTTGCAGAATTGTAAACAAAGTGCAAAGCAGAAAATGTGTTGTACTTTGGTGACTTTGTTTAAGGCATGGTTACAAATGTTATGGTTTTGTTGCTTTTGTCTAAGCATTCACTTTCAGTGTGTAAGCAATCGGCAAAAACTGTAAACAGACTGGATTATGATGGAAGTGGAATGTGGTGTTTCCTATTGTATTACCAGTAGTGTATTCCAGAGTTGTGGTGACTGCCCCGTTGGTGACATTGTGTATACAGGTCACACCCAGGTCACACCCAGGTCACACCAATGTTTCTGCTTACCTGCAAATTCTTCCAACACGATTCCTTCCAATGCAGTTTTCTTGTGTGTGTGTGTGTGTGTGTGTGTGTGTGTGTGTGTGTGTGTGTGTGTGTGTGTGTGTGTGTGTGTGTGTGTGTGTGTGTGTGTGTGTGTGTGTGTGTGTGTGTGTGTGTGTGTGTATGTTTGTGTGTGTCTGTGCATGTGTGCATGCGTGTGTGTGACAGGCACACCAATGGTGCAGATTACAGTCCTGAGGGATTTAAATAACATTTTAATTAATCTGCTCACCTGAATTTAATGAGACATGTCCAAGGGCTGTGTGTGTGTGTGTGTGTGTGTGTGTGTGTGTGTGTGTGTGTGTGTGTGTGTGTGTGTGTGTGTGTGTGTGTGTGTATATGTGTGTGTGTATATGTGTGTGTGTGTGCATCTGTGTGTGTGTGTGTGTTTGCATGCTCACATGTGTGTTCACACATGCACATATATACTGTATGGGCACGTGCGTGTGTCTGTGTTCATGTGTGCATGCCTGTGACTAATGAAGTTCATTGCTGGACTTCAAATAATTTATCCACTATACACTCTTTCAGAATTAACATAATATATCTAATGCAATGAGAACCCAGATGAACTTGAAATCTTTCCCAATGAAATGCTATTATGTATAAAATGTAATTATATTATTTAAGACTGTTTACCTCTAAAATACCAGCTCATACGATCATGCACACTAATCAACGTGAACTGGAGTTCTTAGAGAGAAAATTAATGTACGGAAATTAATTTCATCTGGCATAAATATCAATACGATTATATAATTACTCTGTGATCAATACGTCATTGATTCTACTGCAAACAAGGGATTACAGTTATATTCTCCTCTGCATTCTGGACAGTCTACCTGTGTGATCAGAGGGCCTGGCCACATGTAGATGTTGAGCAGCCTGACTAGCCTGGCTACAATCTTTACAAGGTGTACGTCAATAAGTGGTTGAACACTACCAAAGGCACACATGAAAGTCATTTACGTTGTTTCTAATTTACGTTGTTACCTAGCAACGTACTACTACTACTACCAATACGTTTACAGATCCACTGTCTCATCTGCCCAGCCGTGCAATTTATAAACCTGATCTCTACTGTCAAAATCATCTAGACATTATCTCCGACATTTGCAACATTGTTGCAATATTGAAATTCAATCTCCACTGTGTCCCATAATAATATATGTCAGGAGTTGGGACGAGTCAGACAGGCAGCTTTTCTCAGCCAGTCGAAATCATGAATCAGCATAATTTTTATGGATACATGCAAAGAAATGTCAATAGAAAAATATGTAAAATGAAATTAAAGGCAGTTTGTTTGCCGTCTTACCAGCTTTAGTCTGAAGTCATTGTGTTAGCTGTGTAGTTGGCTAGCTAGCAAGGGGGGAGGAGCCGTAAAATTTGAGACTCAGAGCTAGAAAATTGTATATCATACACTGCAGTTGAGGAACAAATGGGAAAGTATTTCTGCTTTGAAAATTGATAAACTTGTAACCCCATTTTTGAGAAAATGGACCTTGAATGTTTTGGGACACCTACTGGAGAGCTCTTCTTTGTCTCATTCAGTATTGTTCACACCCGCTTAAGCCTTAGCCCCACCCTTCTCTTTAAGTATTCACATGTGAGGCCATGTGCTAAACAATGAGTATGGTAGTGTACAACCAAAGATTTCGAGACTAAAGACTGGTTTATACTACTTCTACTTCTGTGAACATTCTATTGTCGTCCGACTTGTCGTTGTCGTTATGAAAAAGTATTAGCACAAAAATGACAGACTGCATGACATCAGAAATTGCATAACTGGTGCATTTTAACACCAATAAACCCATCCGTTTAAAAATAAATGTAGTATATGTACAGTTGAAGTCGGAGGTTTACATACACTTTAGCCATATACATTTAAACTCAGTTTTTCACAATTCCTGACATTTAATCCTAGTAATAATTCCCTGTCTTAGGTCAGTTAGGATCACCACTTTATTTTAAGAATGTGAAATAATAGTAGAGATAATGATTTATTTCAGCTTTTATTTCTTTCATCACATTCCCAGTGGGTCAGAAGTTTACATACACTCAATTAGTATTTGGTAGCATTGCCTTTAAATTGTTTAACTTGGGTCAAACATTTCGGGTCGCCTTCCACAAGCTTCCAACAATAAGTTGGGTGAATTTTGGCCCATTCCTCCTGTCAAAACTGGTGTAACTGAATCAGATTTGTAGGCCTCCTTGCTCGCACACGCTTTTTCAGTTCTGCTCAGACATTTTCTATAGGATTGAGGTCAGGGCTTTGTGATGGCCACTCCAATACCTTGACTATGTTGTCCTTAAGCCATTTTGCCACAACTTTGGAAGTATGCTTGGGTTCATTGTCCATTTGGAAGACCCATTTGTGACCAAACGTTAACTTCCTGACTGATGTCTTGAGATGTTGCTTCAATATATCCACATAATTTTCCTTCCTTATGATGCCATCTATTTTGTGATGTGCACCAGTCCCTCCTGCAGCAAAGCACCCCCACAACATGATGCTGCCACCCCTGTGCTTCACGGTTGGGATAGTGTTCTTTGGCTTGCAAGCCTCCCCCTTTTTCCTCTAAGCATAACGATGGTCATTATGAACAGTTCTATTTTTGTTTCATCAGACCAGAGGACATTTCTCCAAAAAGTATGATCTTTGTCCCCATGTGCAGTTGCAAACCGTAGTCTGGCTTTTTTATGGCAGTTTTGGAGCAATGGCTTCTTGCTTGCTGAGCGGCCTTTCAGGTTATGTCGATATAGGACTCGTTTTACTGTGGATATAGATACTTTTGTACCTGTTTCCTCCAGCATCTTCACAAGGTCCTTTGCTGTTGTTCTGGGATTGATTTGCACTTTTCGCACCAAAGTATGTTCATCTCTAGGAGAAAGAACGCGTCTCCTTTCTGAGGGGTATGACGGCTGCGTGGTCCCATGGTGTTAATACTTCCGTACTATTGTTTGTACAGATGAACCTGGTACCTTCAGCTGTTTGGAAATTTCTCCCAAGGATGAACCAGACTTGTGGAGGTCTACAATTATTTTTCAGAGGTCTTGGCTGATTACTTTAGATTTTCCCATGATGTTGAGCAAAGAGGCACCGAGTTTGAAGGTAGGCCTTGAAATACATCCACAGGTACACCTCCAATTGACTCAAATTATGTCAGTTAGCCTATCAGAAGATTCTAAAGCCATGACCACATTTTCTGGCTGTTTAAAGGCACAGTCAACTTCAGTAAACAGTAAACAGTAAACTTCTGACCCACTGAAATTGTGATACAGTGAATTATAAGCTAAATAATCTATATGTAAACAATTGTTGGAAGAATTACTTGTGTCATGCACAAAGTAGATGTCCTAACCGACTTGCCAAAACTATAGTTTGTTAACATGAAATCTGTGGAGTGGTTGAAAAACAAGTATTAATGACTTCAACCTAAGTGTATGTAAACTTCTGACTTCAACTGTATATGTATATATAGTATATGTCAATCTAGCAAACCAAACAACTTTCTAAACTAAGTTTTTGCTTTGTTTCTAGCTTGTTTAGAAGGTGTAAACAGTACAGTGAAATGGTTGCTTGCATAGTGGAGTCTTTTGTTTAGACATGTAGCTAGCTAGCTAACAAGGAACCATAACCCCAACTCATAATGTTACCCTGCATTCATCTACAGGTAGCTAAAGCTAACCAACTAGCTAGGTTCAATGTTGGCTAGCTAGCTAACATTAGGCTATAACTAGCAAAGCAAATGGCTCTGGGATATGAATAACATTACTACATAGATCATACATGTAATTCATAGTCTAAAAGCAATAGTACAGTCAAGTCCATGTATTATGACATTTCTATCATGTGTTGGTCTACGCCACTCTGCTTCATGACCACGTCACAGCCATGATAACAATGTCATAACACATGGGCTTGAGTGTGCTATTTGAACTATTGCTTTTATCCAATGGGTTACCAGCATTAAAAAGCAAGATTATTTCCCAAACCATACATTTTGTAACCAAACATGATGCTACAGTCATGAACACTGGTTGTCAAGTGCAATTTTAGGCGTTCTCTGGTCGTTAGTTCTATTCGTATAGACTATGGCCTATCGTATTATTGCTTAAATGTCCTCTAGACTGGGAGAGATATTTTACCATTTGGAGACTTTCACCAGGGTTTCCCATTTTTATAGTATAGTATTTACCATATTGACATAGTTCGACAAACATGTTCTATTTTGATACTTGTTGGAGTACATAGTTATGCAGTGTTAACTGAATCAGAAACTAGTTTGTACAGTTGCTCTATATCTCAGTTGCCATCCTTAGGGCCTTACTCATCTTACAATCAAATTTTCACATTCAACCTTTTAGTGTGAAGAACTAAATAAAACCACCTTAAGCACATTTTATAATATTTCAAAACATTATTTGAAAATTCATCACCAATTTAAACAACAATGCTAACAATTGTGAATTTTGTGTATTTAGAAAACAGAAAACTGTGCGTGTATGTGATGCTTACTTATGCTGTCTTAGTCCATGCATTTGTTACAAACCACAAGCATGTGACTGTGCTCTTTGCAGACGGGTGTGTTGCACTGAGAAACACCAGCAGCTGACTTTTCTATCCTTTACGATTGGGCAGAGCTGGCACCTCTTCCTCTTCTGGCCCTGGCTGCTCTGAGTGGTGGTGGCATGGCTCTCTTTCATCACCTCACATCTTTCCATTGCCTCAGTTCTTCTGTGGACATGGGAGAAACTTCCAGAAGGACAACCATCTCTGCAGCGCTCCAACAATCAGGCCTTTATGGTAGAGTGGCCAGACGGAAGCCACTCATCAGTAAAATGCATGACAGCCCGCTTGGAGTTTGCCAAAAAGGCACCTAAAGGACTCTCAGACCATGAGAAACAAGATTATCTGGTCTGATGAAACCAAGATTTAACTCTTTGGAAGGAATGCCAAGCGTCACGTCTGGAGGAAAGCTGCTCATCCACTGTGACTCAGTCGCAAGGGATGAACCTTCCTCTAAGGGATGAACCTTTAGTTCCTCTTTGATGACCTCTCTCAACTCTTCCCCCTTTTGCTGTCGCTGTTCTCCGTCCTTCTAAATTTGTATACTTTAGGACCTCCTCAATGATGTTGTCTCTAATGAACAGCTCCCAGGCATCTTTGGAAGACACAACTGTTGACCCCGGCACAGGCCCTGGGCAGCTCCTCAAGATGTTATGGCTTCTGGTCCTGCCTTTAGTGGATGGGATGTTCACTCCAGTAAGACCCCTTTTTGACTGGTTTTCACTCTTCTCCTTAGAGGCGTCCTCCCCATCTGTAGAATCATCTAGGACAGCTGGACTACCAGGTATATCCAACTCCAACTTGATCCACAGGCACATAGTCTGTCATCTGAATTGGATACCTGAGATTCTGAGTCAGAGGCACCAATGGCTTCCTCATCTGTAAAACCATTTTAGTTGTATATCTGGCAACATTCTTATAAGCCTCCTTATGAAACTCCTTTTACTCAATGAGTTAAAAAGGAGAAATGAAAACGGTGATTAATGAACATTAAAAACAAGATATTTATAACATTCATTTTATTGTTGTTGCAAAAAGAAGGGTCAGTTTGACGAGTGCAATGCAGTGAATTCCATAAGAATATTTGACCCACATATGAAAACTTGGGGTAGTGATGCAAAAACAATAAAGCAAACAAAACATTAGGGCGGCTCATTTTGGTTTTAATTGAGTTGTCAACTTATGTGAATTTAAAGTGAATTCAACCCAAATTCTAACTGTCATTGGATTTAGGTTAAGCGTGGGGTTAAAAAGGAAAACACATTTCCCGAAATTCATCGTCAGATGTTTTTGTTGATATGAAACAACGTTGATTCATTCAGTTTGTGTCCAGTGGGATGTCTGTGTGTCTGTGTCTGTCTGTGGCATCAAAAGGTTAGGGAGAAGGGGTCAGGATTAGGGTTTAGATTAAGCCCCTTTGTTAAAGAGATTTTCCCTGCTTACCTTTTCCTTCTATGGCTTTGTATCTCTCTTCATCTGAATGTACAGCCATGGGGTCAGACAAGGTCAAGGTAATCAGGTCCCTAGATAGTGAAGGTCTTCAGAATGGTAGATCTGTGATTGCCACTCATGGGCTAAATGACACAGCCCTGTAAAGTACTATCATTATCATCATTGTCCCAATGGGCCAGCACGTCATTCCTCCTTAACTGGGAAATAAAATAAGAAAGGGAGAGAGAGAGAGAGAGAGAGAAGGAGAGAGAGAGAGAGAGAGAGAGAAGGAGAGAGAGGGATGGGGGCGACTGTCCAAGGGAGACGCTCACTAACAAAATGAGTGTTCATGATTTAATGTCATATTCTCTCTTAGGGTCAAAGGTAATTTGTATATCTTCAATTCAGGCCGTCATTGTTTGTGTTAGTGTGTTTGTCCTACCTTTCTGTTTCCAGTATCCTTGTCTAGGCAGTATGAATGACCAAACTCACGCACAGAACACATCATCAAGCATGCAAACACACTGAATTGGATTGCCCTCCCCTCCAGCCAGCCAAACACAATGGTCTGTTTCCTGCTTTTGTTTTGTTTGTTCTCCTTCATTTGTGTTGGTATTTATCACTCTAAAGGATGCAGAACCTCTGCCTCGTCTAGAATAACCAGAGTCATTTACAATCGTTTACATTAACAAAAACTGTATTTTACCATTACAATAAACCCAGACAATGGCACACATCCTTTATCGCTCATTTCTCCTCCACAGATGAACCGTGGTACATAGGAAACCATTGTTCTGTGTTAAACCGTGCGCCGACACAATTAGCTCCCCTACACTTACTGTATTAGATAATGAGAAGATGCTGATAAGCTCCTCAATACAATCTGCTCCCCATTGGCTAATCCACATCATTCCCCATTGTGTGGATCAGAATGCCGCTGTATTACTGCTCATTCACAGGCACATTAAAGCTCTACACTGATTTACACATGTACAATAGACACACAAGACACAGAAACAGAAGCACGCAAACAGACAGTCACACACACATAGTCACACACACATAGTCACACACACACAAACACAAACACACACACACACACACACACACACACACACACACATACGCGTTTTTGTGAAAAACTGGTACGTATGAAAAATACGTCACATATGGGGACATGCCTTTCTAAAGCTGCTAGAGCCAAGCTGAAAACAGTTTTAGGTTGCCAATGGGATTTTCATTTAAAGCACTTTTTTGCACAACCTGATTTTTTACCTACATATGAGGACAAATATTATTTTCATCACTTTTCAGGACATATAAACACACATACACTGATGTCTAAATCATACCTACATATTGGGACTATGGTGAATACTAAGGTCTGAGCTACACACACATACACTGATGTCTAAATCATACCTACATATTGGGACTATGGTGAATACTAAGGTCTGAGCTACACACACATACACTGATGTCTAAATCATACCTACATATTGGGACTATGGTGAATACTAAGTCCTGAGATACACACACATACACTGATGTCTAAATCATACCTACATATTGGGACTATGGTGAATACTAAGGTCTGAGCTACACACACACATACACTGATGTCTAAATCATACCTACATATTGGGACTATGGTGAATACTAAGGTCTGAGCTACACACACATACACTGATGTCTAAATCATACCTACATATTGGGACTATGGTGAATACTAAGGTCTGAGCTACACACACATACACTGATGTCTAAATCATACCTACATATTGGGACTATGGTGAATACTAAGGTCTGAGCTACACACACATACACTGATGTCTAAATCATACCTACATATTGGGACTATGGTGAATACTAAGGTCTGAGCTACACACACATACACTGATGTCTAAATCATACCTACATATTGGGACTATGGTGAATACTAAGTCCTGAGATACACACACATACACTGATGTCTAAATCATACCTACATATTGGGACTATGGTGAATACTAAGGTCTGAGCTACACACACACATACACTGATGTCTAAATCATACCTACATATTGGGACTATGGTGAATACTAAGGTCTGAGCTACACACACATACACTGATGTCTAAATCATACCTACATATTGGGACTATGGTGAATACTAAGTCCTGAGATACACACACATACACTGATGTCTAAATCATACCTACATATTGGGACTATGGTGAATACTAAGGTCTGAGCTACACACACATACACTGATGTCTAAATCATACCTACATATTGGGACTATGGTGAATACTAAGGTCTGAGCTACACACACATACACTGATGTCTAAATCATACCTACATATTGGGACTATGGTGAATACTAAGTCCTGAGATACACACACATACACTGATGTCTAAATCATACCTACATATTGGGACTATGGTGAATACTAAGGTCTGAGCTACACACACATACACTGATGTCTAAATCATACCTACATATTGGGACTATGGTGAATACTAAGGTCTGAGCTACACACACATACACTGATGTCTAAATCATACCTACATATTGGGACTATGGTGAATACTAAGTCCTGAGATACACACACATACACTGATGTCTAAATCATACCTACATATTGGGACTATGGTGAATACTAAGTCCTGAGATACACACACATACACTGATGTCTAAATCATACCTACATATTGGGACTATGGTGAACGCTAAGTTCTGAGCTACACATACATACACTAGCCGCGTTTCCACTGTCGGGCCAGTGCGAGCCAGGGCTTTAAACGGGCCGTGCCGGGCCAGTAGCACCGGGCCTGCGTTTCCACTGTCGGGCAAGAAGCTCCACAGCGCTTCACTAAAACACGCCCGTAACACGCCTCTCTGGAACAACGTCACACTAACCCATCATTTCACCAACAAATGGAAGTTTTATCAGAAAACTAATCAGAAAGAAATCACTGGAAACAGCGTGATGATCGCAAAACAAACATGATAAAAGCGACCGTTGGCATTTTTGTTGTTTACTTGAAGATTTAAAACCCAAGCATCGATGTTTTACCACAGGTTTACAATAAAAAGTGATACATTGATCATAATGAATTAATTTATGTCAAAATTGCACATTAGGCACACAGAAATAAATTACGTTAGGTCTATTTCACAAAAGAAAGAGGACACACTTAGCTACTTCTTCAGTCGCGTCTGTTTCTGATTATTTGGTAGGGGCGGCAGTGGCTCATGTAGTTTGTCTACAAACCGGAAGGTTGGTGGTTCTATCCCCGGTTCCACCTGACCAAGTGTCGAGGTGTCCATGAGCAAGACACCTAACCCCAGCTGCTCCTGACGAGCTGGATGGCGCCTTACATGGCTGACACCGCCGTCGGTGTATGAATGAGTGAATGAATGGGTGAATGTGAGGCAATATGTAAAGCGCTTTGGTGGCCATGGGTCTGTTAAAGAGCTATATAAATGCAGTCCATTTACCATAGTTACAGGACATATTTAGAAAGAATGATAATTTCTACAAATGCCACCAAAAATACAACCTGAGGAGCTTTAGCACTCTCTTCTCTTTTTTCAGAGAAACAGGAAGCTCCCGAAAGAAAAGTTGCTTATATTTTATGATAATCCGGTATGAGACGAGACGTAGGCTACTGACAGATAAAATAAAAACATGATTGTGATAGCCTTTATGATTGGTCTGATTTCTTCAAGCGTTCACTATGTTTTTTTACTATGCGTATCTTCAAGCGTTTACTATGGTAATAGTTAGCACGCAGTCTTTTGCATCGCGTATATAAATATTTCTACATTATACGGTGATCAGAATCCACATCGGATCACAAACAGAAGGCATTCAAACATGAAAGTGAGTTAAATTATTTTAAAAGTCTTTAATGCTGACAGAATCATCCGGCACTCACATCTCCCGACTCAAGTAAACTCCGCCTGTTCGTAACCACTCCTCTAGCCCGAGCTGGCCCAAGGTATTCGACGGGCCAGAAATCCTGGCCGTTGGCCCCGATCAAGCCCCGGAAGTGACAGTGGAAACGCGACTGGCCCTGGCACGCACTAGCACGGCCCGGGACCGACAGTGGAAACGCGGCTACTGATGTCTAAATCATACCTACATATTGGCCACATAGTGACCAGTGAGTGAGTTAAGAACAAGATAATCACACTGATAAAAAAATTGTTTTGCAGTAATAGTGCTTCTCCAGACACTCACTAAAACGAGTTATTTATCATAGAAGCAAAGGGCAACCTATTACATAAAGTTTAGATCCACTACTGAATTCACAAGATCGGTTTTATTGCTGTAGCACCAAATATTATAAAACAGCATCTCAATTGCAGAAACAAACATCACAACGTGATGATGTAATGCGTGGCGCATCTCAGAGATAGTACAAGACTGGCATTTGTGGTTAAAGTATATAATTTTTATTTATAGAAAATGACCGATCGTTTCGCTGGATAAGACCCTTATTTCTCGGCTGGGATCGTGTAGAGACTTTGAAGCTGCACTGAGACTTACATTTGAACCTTTGCCATTGAAGTCCATTATATGGAGAAAAATCCTGGAATGTTTTCCTCAAAAACCTTAATTTCTTTTCGACTGAAGAAAGAAAGACATGGATATCTTGGATGACATGGGAGGAGTAAATTATCAGGACATTTTTATTTAAAATGGAACTACTCAAATCAGTTTAACAAAAAATATGTAGAAAAATCTGTCCTACAGACTCTTGTCTTTTCAAAGCTGTAATTCTGTTATTAATATAAAACTTAACAGCAGACCAGTGTTTTTCAGTGCCTGATGTTCGGCCAACAGGCACTCGACAGCTGCGTATGAAATGCATCATATGCTTTTCAACCTCTTCTTCCAACCACTTCCTTTTGACACTGACTTTTGTGCCTAAAAAAAGAAAGAAAAAAACAACATTAAATTAAATGTAATTCCTAAAATACAAGGCAAATCAGTCAAAGCCAGAGAGAACATTAACACCCATAAAATATTGTTAAATACCAATGCTATATAGTACTTCTCTGAGTGCCATGGCTCAAAAGGGCTCAAGATACTGTGTATCCATAAATGTAATGCATCTACAGCAAGCAAGTTGAGCAACAACTCCCTTTCCACCAAATTACTGAAGTCTGAATCATATATATTGGCCCGATGTTGAAAAGTGAGTCCTGAGCTACAAACACACACTGATGTCTAAATCATACCTACATATTGGGACTATGGTGAATACAAAGTCCTGAGCTACACACTGGCTCGGCAGGACTGACGTAAAGAAGCTCAGGCTCGGCAGGACTGACGTAAAGAAGCTCAGGCTCGGCAGGACTGACGTAAAGAAGCTCAGGCTCGGCAGGACTGACGTAAAGAAGCTCAGGCTCAGCAGGACTGACGTAAAGAAGCTCAGGCTCGGCAGGACTGACGTAAAGAAGCTCAGGCTCGGCAGGACTGACGTAAAGAAGCTCAGGCTCGGCAGGACTGACGTGAAGAAGCTCAGGCTCGGCAGGACTGACGTAAAGAAGCTCAGGCTCGGCAGGACTGACGTGAAGAAGCTCAGGCTCGGCAGGGCTGACGTGAAGAAGCTCTGGCTGAGAGGATACCGTGTGCTTGCGGGGCTCCTCATCCTCAAAGCCCACAGTAAATGACGAGCCGCTCCACAACAGGGCAAAGTCAATATATTGCACCAGGGTGCATTGATGGGTATTGGCAGGCATGTGGTGGTAAAGAGGCTCATTAAGTCCATGGCGAAACATGTCTTTCAAGACCTCATCGTTGAAATCAACCTCATGGCAAAGTCCACAAAACCCCTCCACATAATCCTCCACTGGACGGTTACCTTGGCTGAGGCGGAAAAGACAGATTGCTGGGTCCATGTTTGGTCTAGGATTCTGTAACGAATGCTACTGGAGGCAAGCTGGTTGAGAACCCAAATGCAACTTTAATTCCCAAACATAAAACAAAGGCATGGAACTCAAAACAAGAACCTGGAACATCAAGACATTCAATCCTAGACCAAGACACAGGGCAAACACGAGGGCTTAAATACACAAGCCTAACGACAAGACAAGGGACACCTGTGAACAATTAAACAATCAACCAATGACCACATGACACAACAGACAAGGGAACACAAGGCAGGATCACATGACTAAAACGGGATCACATGACAGACCAGAACAAGGAACAAGAAACAAAACCCAAACCGTGACAGCTGGTGACGTCATCGTCTATAATTGGACTAATATTTTAAAAACCAAAGCAGAACAAACTAAACTTTTTCCCGCACAAACAAAGCACAAACAAACAAGACTATTTTGGGTGAATGTGGAGCAGGTCGGGGGGCGTACAGGTGTGAATGACGTCATCAACTGTAATTAAATGTCTAATATCCTAAAAAACGAAGCAGCACTAACAAAACTTTAACCGGCACAAACTATTTTTTTTGGAGCATGTGGGGGGCAGGGTGATCTCAAAATGACCTATAAATATTCCTTTAATATCTAAAATATACGAAGCAGCACAAAAAAAAAAAAAAAAAAAAAAGTACAGCACAAACGTAATAAAAAAAAGATTGCAATGGGCGGCGGGGCCAACTTGATCATTTAATGAAAATGCAATCGCAAGTGTCTTAACTGTGAGAGTAAATGCAATTGAGAAACATAACATTTAAATGATCATTTTGCTACAGTTTTTGCTTGAACATGTTAAACATATAATCATTTCTGTAACTTTTTAATTTACATTTTGCAACTTATAAAGCGTTAAAATATGTATTCAATTTACATATTAAAACTAGTGTATGAAATGGCAAATGTAAATTATATAATTGAATTTTCATTTTGCACCAAACGCTACACAAATGTAATGGAAACTTTAAATTTAAATACAGAAATGCATTGTAATTTTACATATTGCATTGTCATTTTGCATATTACATTTCAAATTGAATATTGCTACCCATATGCTTCCATAGAAAATAAATAATATTTTCCATGTGGTAAATATATATAAACAATTCATTGATTGAATTTACAGAAAAGGTACTATATCGTGATATATATTGTTATCGGGATATGAGATTTTGGTCGTATCGCCCAGCCCTAGTTGGAAGGGGATCAAATACTTATTTTATTCGATTAAATGTGTGAAAGCATACAAAAAACATTCCATTTGATTCCACACCAATCATCCATAATTAAGACAAACACACTATATTAATTTCATACTGGAGAGACATCAGGACATTCACACACACACACCACACGTTTCACACCACATCAATGTCAGTACATTGGACAGGCTCTCAGTACACACTCATGGAATCCTCAAACAACGTCACAGTTTAAAAATGAGGACATTCTTATAATGTTAAAAATAAGTCTATCGAACAATACTAAAATAGATTCAATTTGAATTCTACTGAGGGTCTAAATGGATCAATATGCCCTATGCGCCTTATCAGAAGATCAAAAGCTTGACTTAAACCAAAAATGTCTACCTGTTCAGTTGGCTTGGGACTCCTGTTCATTTTGGTAGGAAGGCATGAACCCTCTTCTGATGGTGTGTTCTCCTCACAGCGAGGGACTGCTCTGTTCACCTGTAAAGAGAGAACAGCATCCACTGTGAAAAAACACACTATATTCATTTCATACTGGAGAGACATCAGGACATTCACACACACACACGACACGTTTCACACCACATCAATGTCAGTACACTGGACAGGCTCTCAGTACACTCATGGAATCCTCAAACAACGTCACAGTTTAAAAATGAGGACACACTCATGGAATGTGAATATTATATGATTTAGTAATAAAAAAACTAGACATGTTTGTAAAGAGAGGACAGAATTCACTTAGTAAACTACAATGTATGAATATTCAAAAGACCCATAACATTAATGCACTTCCATAAAGTACAAGTCAAAACAGTGTAAAGGTCATGTAGGGATGATTGGCTGTACTGTGTTGAGTTCAGTGATTGGTGTTGATATGGGCAACAAATGGTTGTCTCAATTTGGTTAGTGCTTTTACCATCTGTCCATGTGACAAGGGTTTAGTGCAAGAGATCTAACCTGAGAATGGTTCTCCGTCGTGTCAGAAGCTGTGGATGAATGGTCACTGTTGCGGTCGGTGCATTGGTCACTATTTGAAGGCCTGGGTTCAGACAAATGACTCCCAATCTGATTAAATAAGAACATACACATTAGATCGGGGCAGAAACAACCAGTTACAAAGATAATCAACAGCAAATGGATTTGTAACTCTTTACAGTCTTCGTTGTTACATGTGTGAAAGCATACAAAAAACATTCCATTTGATTCCACACCAATCATCCATAATTAAGACAAACACACTATATTAATTTCATACTGGAGAGACATCAGGACATTCACACACACACACCACACGTTTCACACCACATCAATGTCAGTACATTGGACAGGCTCTCAGTACACACTCTTGGAATCCTCAAACAACGTCACAGTTTAAAAATGAGGACATTCTTATAATGTTAAAAATAAGTCTATCGAACAATACTAAAATAGATTCAATTTGAATTCTACTGAGGGTCTAAATGGATCAATATGCCCTATGCGCCTTATCAGAAGATCAAAAGCTTGACTTAAACCAAAAATGTCTACCTGTTCAGTTGGCTTGGGACTCCTGTTCATTTTGGTAGGAAGGCATGAACCCTCTTCTGATGGTGTGTTCGCCTCACAGCGAGGGACTGCTCTGTTCACCTGTAAAGAGAGAACAGCATCCACTGTGAAAAAACACACTATATTCATTTCATACTGGAGAGACATCAGGACATTCACACACACACACGACACGTTTCACACCACATCAATGTCAGTACACTGGACAGGCTCTCAGTACACACTCATGGAATCCTCAAACAACGTCACAGTTTAAAAATGAGGACACACTCATGGAATGTGAATATTATATGATTTAGTAATAAAAAAACTAGACATGTTTGTAAAGAGAGGACAGAATTCACTTAGTAAACTACAATGTATGAATATTCAAAAGACCCATAACATTAATGCACTTCCATAAAGTACAAGTCAAAACAGTGTAAAGGTCATGTAGGGATGATTGGCTGTACTGTGTTGAGTTCAGTGATTGGTGTTGATATGGGCAACAAATGGTTGTCTCAATTTGGTTAGTGCTTTTACCATCTGTCCATGTGACAAGGGTTTAGTGCAAGAGATCTAACCTGAGAATGGTTCTCCGTCGTGTCAGAAGCTGTGGATGAATGGTCACTGTTGCGGTCGGTGCATTGGTCACTATTTGAAGGCCTGGGTTCAGACAAATGACTCCCAATCTGATTAAATAAGAACATACACATTAGATCGGGGCAGAAACAACCAGTTACAAAGATAATCAACAGCAAATGGATTTGTAACTCTTTACAGTCTTCGTTGTTACATGTGTGAAAGCATACAAAAAACATTCCATTTGATTCCACACCAATCATCCATAATTAAGACAAACACACTATATTAATTTCATACTGGAGAGACATCAGGACATTCACACACACACACCACACGTTTCACACCACATCAATGTCAGTACATTGGACAGGCTCTCAGTACACACTCTTGGAATCCTCAAACAACGTCACAGTTTAAAAATGAGGACATTCTTATAATGTTAAAAATAAGTCTATCGAACAATACTAAAATAGATTCAATTTGAATTCTACTGAGGGTCTAAATGGATCAATATGCCCTATGCGCCTTATCAGAAGATCAAAAGCTTGACTTAAACCAAAAATGTCTACCTGTTCAGTTGGCTTGGGACTCCTGTTCATTTTGGTAGGAAGGCATGAACCCTCTTCTGATGGTGTGTTCGCCTCACAGCGAGGGACTGCTCTGTTCACCTGTAAAGAGAGAACAGCATCCACTGTGAAAAAACACACTATATTCATTTCATACTGGAGAGACATCAGGACATTCACACACACACACGACACGTTTCACACCACATCAATGTCAGTACACTGGACAGGCTCTCAGTACACACTCATGGAATCCTCAAACAACGTCACAGTTTAAAAATGAGGACACACTCATGGAATGTGAATATTATATGATTTAGTAATAAAAAAACTAGACATGTTTGTAAAGAGAGGACAGAATTCACTTAGTAAACTACAATGTATGAATATTCAAAAGACCCATAACATTAATGCACTTCCATAAAGTACAAGTCAAAACAGTGTAAAGGTCATGTAGGGATGATTGGCTGTACTGTGTTGAGTTCAGTGATTGGTGTTGATATGGGCAACAAATGGTTGTCTCAATTTGGTTAGTGCTTTTACCATCTGTCCATGTGACAAGGGTTTAGTGCAAGAGATCTAACCTGAGAATGGTTCTCCGTCGTGTCAGAAGCTGTGGATGAATGGTCACTGTTGCGGTCGGTGCATTGGTCACTATTTGAAGGCCTGGGTTCAGACAAATGACTCCCAATCTGATTAAATAAGAACATACACATTAGATCGGGGCAGAAACAACCAGTTACAAAGATAATCAACAGCAAATGGATTTGTAACTCTCTTTACAGTCTTCGTTGTTACATGTGTGAAAGCATACAAAAAACATTCCATTTGATTCCACACCAATCATCCATAATTAAGACAAACACACTATATTAATTTCATACTGGAGAGACATCAGGACATTCACACACACACACCACACGTTTCACACCACATCAATGTCAGTACATTGGACAGGCTCTCAGTACACACTCTTGGAATCCTCAAACAACGTCACAGTTTAAAAATGAGGACATTCTTATAATGTTAAAAATAAGTCTATCGAACAATACTAAAATAGATTCAATTTGAATTCTACTGAGGGTCTAAATGGATCAATATGCCCTATGCGCCTTATCAGAAGATCAAAAGCTTGACTTAAACCAAAAATGTCTACCTGTTCAGTTGGCTTGGGACTCCTGTTCATTTTGGTAGGAAGGCATGTACCCTCTTCTGATGGTGTGTTCTCCTCACTGCGAGGGGCTGCTCTGTTCACCTGTAAAGAGAGAACATGCTCGGAAAATTTGATGACTGTACTTTGCAATTCTGTGTCAAAACCGCATCATTATAATTGAATAGACAGTCCAGAGACCGTTTAAGTTGTTCTGTTCTGTTCATCAGGTAATACAACACAGAAAGTCAACTAACACATAACTCAACAATACCAACACAAACTAAATAGAGACCTAATTACCAGAGTACGCCATGGCCAGTTTGAATCTCCGTAGTTGTATGTTAATTCTTCTCCTGAAGCTATGTCTTTAATTGAAAACAAACACAGATGGGGTTTGCCTTCAATACCTATTTTTTTCATTTTACAGTTAGAAGTCTTGTATTTATCGTTCACTAGTCTCCCAAGTGAACCATCTTCTTTTGAGGCATCAATGCTAAAATGGGAAAGAGGAAAAAACATTAAATTTGTTTCCAATAAGTAAGTCAAAAATAGTCAGTCAAAATTGTTCCCAAAACCTACCTCCATTGTCTTCCATTCCAATCAAAGTCAAACAAGAAGGTATTTTCTGTTTCGTTGTATCTATTCTGTCTTATTTGGCTCTCCTCTTTGGAAAGTAACTCTCCACGGTATTCAAGAATGAAGCATCCTTTGTCAATGGACATGCTAGCAAACACACCTCTACCTAAGATAGAGATAGAGATGGCATGGTGTTGAATATTAGTGTCTCTGTAGAAAATAAGTGGTTCTTTATTCCATTGACCTGGCCTTTAAATGGCATGCACACATAAATTACAGGACATGCAAACTTCTTCCAACATCTGGTCAGTTTAAACATATGTGAGAAGCTGCTCATTCAGTTGCACAGCCCATAACAGCAACTGTTGCAACAATAACCAATCATCTTAAAGATTAACTGAACTGGAATTTGAGTAAAGGTGATATAACAGATATATTTTATTTATTCTCATTGGTACAATTAATAAAATGGCAGAATTTGTTTAAAGGGATAAAATGGTACATTGAAAATGTTGTTGTTGTTACACGGGCGCCGCCATGTTGGATTTCAACATTCGGCTACGTCACTGGCATGGTAAACTACTCCGTTCACTGGTGAGGGTTAAGTACAACAGACTGAAACCTTAAGCCATTCCGTCAATGTTCAACATTTCAGGCTATAGTACAGGGCAGACCGATAGACCAATGTCAGGCAGAGGACAGAGAAGTATGTTAACTGTTATCATGCTAGCAAGTCTACTAAGCAAAGGGCTGGATGTAACGTTGTCACATACACAAAACATGTTCACAAAACTGGTGAATCCTCTGTGCATCTATGGTCAACCTGGGGTAACTCCTACACGCAGCTAACTTTTTTCCCCCCCAACTTTATTTATTTTGGTTTTAACATTTTGCGTGCAGCTAACTTAACAAGCGATCCCATTGGATGAATTCGTCCAATCACATTTTCCATTTATCTGCCTCGATTTTCTAAAACGCACAGGACCTCAACCATGTTTTTGTATTTTCTCTAAATGCACAAGACATATATAAGCAGTTTCTATTTCCTAACACAGTTTTTGTGTTGCTTAAAAAAAGCTATATTGATATTTTTAATTAGAATTTTTAGTGTAATTTACTTTTAATTGTCATAAATAACACATTATCAACGTTGATTATTTTCAGTTCAGTTCATCTTTAAGAATACCAGTAACATACCTACTGAAATTAGACTATTCAATGTAATACTGCTTTAACACATGCATTTTGTGCTATTATCTTATGACTTTATTACTGTTTTATATCAAGAGGGGATGTAGTTTTAGAACGATTCCCTATCTGCTACAGTATCTTCCTGAATATGATGAAAGAAGCATTGAAATACTGTTACTAACCTTTTTGAGAGTTAATGAATCTCTCCTCAAAGCACGGTTTGTCTTTGCCAGACAGAATGTGTTTAGTGGCATCCTCCACAGGACTAATTCGCTTCCGTTTGGACATGACATCAAGTTATGCATTTAAATTCTGGAATGGATAGTTAGAAAGCAAATAATCATAAGCTCAATCTTGATTGTATGACACAGCACATTGTTTATTGTGTCCAATCAGATTTACACCTGCTACCACAGATCATGCTTGCTAGTAACACATAAAACATGCATTTCTCAAATAAAAGAAAAAATTAGACGAATAAATACTCACACACAGAGCGGTCATCAGCAGGTGAAAAGTGCGTCATTTGAGACGTTTTCCTGACAATTAACGTTACAGAGTTTGGAAGAATAAATCCAAATGTAGTCGATTTCAAAGCAGCGATCTACTGTTCTGGAGCAAATAGAAACGTCACAGCGCGACATGGTGCAGACTACAGAAAAAGTAGAAGACGACGAGTAGGCTTAACTAGTTAGGTTAGCTATATTACAGTAGAGCTAAGCCAATGCTCGCTAGGCCTGTCACGATAACTGCTTTTTGTTGTGCGATATATTGTCCCAGAAATAGGCTAATTGCGATAATAATAGTGGGCCTACACACTATTAAACGACAACAGCAATTTTATTATATAGATTATAGAAGTAAAGTGTCAAAAAAATTAATATCCTACAAGCAAGCAACAGATGTAGTAATTTGCTGGTCTGTATATCTAGGTAGCTATCAGTAATTTGTTTAATTGGTCAACGTTTTACAATTTGAAAAGATAATAAAACAAGCTAGTTAACTTACCTCTCTCTGACGATCTGGTTCCTCGTGCGTATCTCCTGGTCGCAGCTCGCGCCTAAATGTTTTCCCGGGTAAATACGTCACTAAACCTTTTCACAAGTAAAATACTTTCCCTTATAAAACATATTAAAGACGTTCCCATCAGGTTTTTTCAACCCATGCTCCATGTGAGAATAGAACCGCAAACTTCACTGAAATTTTTATTATTATTCACCAGTAGCATTACAAAATAAAAACATAAACTCTAAAACTGTGTAGGCTACCTTGTGCTTTAATATCTTAGTTTTCTCCAACTAATGAACTTTTAATGAACTCATTCATGATCCAAATCATAACATGATTCGGAAATACCTTATAATAATATTAATACATTTAATTCATGCATGATTGTATATATATAATACTAATTCTACAAGTGTGCATGGGCCAGTACCATAATTGAGGTTATTGAGAGGGATGGGCACGTTAATGGGTAGTTACTATCCCTTTACTTTGTGTGGTTTAATCTGCAAGTGGCTGAAACGCCTATTAAAGGAGTATTTCACTTTAAAATGAAAATTAGCCCATGATTTACTCTCCCTCAAGCCATCCTAGTTGTATGTGACTTTCTTCTTTTTAGACGAATACAATCAGAGTTATATTAATAAACACCCTGACGCTTCAAGCTTTATAATGGCAGTGAATTGCAACCAACAGATTGAAGCTCAAAAAAGTGCATCTATCCATCATAAAAGTGCATCTATCCATCGTAAAAGAGCATCTATCCATCATAAAAGAGCATCTATCCATCATAAAAGTGCATCCATCCATCATAAAAGTGCATCCATCCATCATAAAAGTGCATCCATCCATCATAAAAGAGCATCCATCCATCATAAAAGAGCATCCATCCATCATAAAGTGCATCCATCCATCATAAAAGTGCATCCATCCATCATAAAAGTGCATCCATTCATCATAAAAGTGCATCCATTCATCATAAAAGAGCATCCATCCATCATAAAAGAGCATCCATCCATCATAAAGTGCATCTATCCATCATAAAAGTTCATCTGCCCATCATAAAAGTGCATCTATCATAAAAGTACATCTGCCCATCATAAAAGTGCATCCATCCATCATAAAAGTGCATCTATCATAAAAGTGCATCCATCCATCATAAAAGTGCATCCGTCCATCATAAAAGTGCATCCATTCATCATAAATGTGCATCCATTCATCATAAAAGTGCATCCATCCATCATAAAAGTGCATCTATCCATCATAAAAGAGCATCTATCCATCATAAAAGTGCATCTATCCATCATAAAAGTGCATCTATCCATCATAAAAGAGCATCTGTAGGCCAACTACTTCCAGAAGAAGCTTGGATCCTTTGAGTGTATATGATGCTGAGAATGTTCTACCAGGCTACTGTTATGAGCTATGATCTATGCAGTTGTGTGCTCAGTCAGCAGCATGTAATGAGCTGAAGCCAACAGATCAGAAAGAAAGATGTGCTCTGACCTGGGGATCAAGACTATTGCCCTCCATGTATGTAAGTCAATAGAAGCGCCGGCTTCTATTGTGGTTCCACCTCAATTAATTGTTTTTGCTCGCAGTCCTGGAGGTCATGCTTCAAGTTTGTGTTACATTTAGCTAGTGGTACTGTATAGACTGGTTGTGTGGGCAAAAGTATAGGTTGAGAAGATAAGACTGAGGTAGGAGAACGCTATCTGCTTTCACAGTTTGTCAGTATTCTACCAAAGGGTCCCTGTATTTTGACTAGACTGGCTCATCAATAAACCCTGAAGCACATCTGCCCCCAAATAGATTCTGGAAGGGCCCAAATAAACTCAACCAAATTACACATGATGCATATCATTTAGTAGGCATCCACATAGTATGTAAGCCCAGCTAAGTGAAGCTTACTAGCCTTAGTGGTAGGTATGGAGAAACAAAACAAAAATGGTCCCATCCCTTTAAATAAGGATTTCTTGAATGAGGGTGTGAATGAGGCCTTTTTTTGGCTGAGGCTCTTTTCAAAGAATGGCTTTGAAAGTTTTTTAACATTAGCATCCATTCATCATAAAAGAATAAGAGAATAAGAGATATTCATAAGAGAATATCCAGACTGGAACAAGCTTATGGACTTGTCTATTTGCACAACATAAAACATGATTGCATTAAACATCAGATGTCAAAATAGTAATTAAACTAGTGGTCGACCAAAATACATTTTTTTAATGGCTGATATCTTAAAGAGCAGGGTGGCAGTCTATAGCTATATACATAGGTATGATTTAGACATCAGTGTATGTGTGTGTGTGTGTGTGTGTATCTCAGGACTTAGTATTCACCATAGTCACAATATGTAGGTATGATTTAGACATCAGTGTATGTGTGTGTATCTCAGGACTTTGTATTCACCATAGTCCTAATATGTAGGTATGATTTAGACACACACTGCAGCAGGGATTTTGGCCCACTCCTCCATACAGACCTTCTCCAGATCCTTCAGGTTTCGGGGCTGTCGCTGGGCAATACGGACTTTCAGCTCCCTCCAAAGATTTTCTATTGGGTTCAGGTCTGGAGACTGGCTAGGCCACTCCAGGACCTTGAGATGCTTCTTACAGAGCCACTCCTTAGTTGCCCTGGCTGTGTGTTTCGGGTCGTTGTCATGCTTCAATGCTCTTACTGAGGGAAGGAGGTTGTTGGCCAAGATCTTGCGATACATGGCCCCATCCATCTTCCCCTCAATACGGTGCAGTCGTCCTGTCCCCATTGCAGAAAAGCATCCCCAAAGAATGATGTTTCCACCTCCATGCTTCACGGTTGGGATGGTGTTCTTGGGGTTGTACTCATCTTTCTTCTTCCTCCAAACACGGCGAGTGGAGTTTAAACCAAAAAGCTCTATTTTTGCCTCATCAGACCACATGACCTTCTCCCATTCCTCCTCTGGATCATCCAGATGGTCATTGGCTAACTTCAGACGGGCCTGGACATGCGCTGGCTTGAGCAGGGGGACCTTGCGTGCGCTGCAGGATTTTAATCCATGACGGCGTAGTGTGTTATTAATGGTTTTCGGTTTTCTTTGAGACTGTGGTCCCAGCTCTCTTCAGGTCATTGACCAGGTCCTGCCGTGTAGTTCTGGGCTGATCCCTCACCTTCCTCATGATCATTGATGCCCCACGAGGTGAGATCTTGCATGGTCCCCCAGAACGAGGGAGATTGACCGTCATCTTGAACTTCTTCCATTTTCGAATAATTGCGCCAACAGTTGTTGCCTTTTCACCAAGCTGCTTGACTATTGTCCTATAGCCCATCCCAGCCTTGTGCAGCTCTACAATTTTATCCCTGATGTCCTTACACAGCTCTCTGGTCTTGGCCATTGTGGTGAGGTTGGAGTCTGTTTGATTGAGTGTGTGGACAGGTGTCTTTTATACAGGTAACGAGTTCAAACAGGTGCAGTTAATACAGGTAATGAGTGGAGAACAGGAGGGCTTCTTAAAGAAAAACTAACAGGTATGTGAGAGCCAGAATTCTTACTGGTTGGTAGATGATCAAATACTTATGTCATGCAATAAAATGCAAATTAATTATTAAAAAATCATACGATGTGATTTTCTGGATTTTTGTTTTAGATTCTGTCTCTCACAGTTGAAGTGTACCTATGATAAAAATTGCAGACCTCTACATGCTTTGTAAGTAGGAAAACCTGCAAAATCGGCAGTGTATCAAATACTTGTTCTCCCCACTGTATATATATATATATATAGCTATATCGGCCATTCAAATGTTGTATTTATATATACAATATATATAAATAATATTTAATGTGTGTGTGTGTATATATATATATATATATATATCGGCCATTCAAATGTGTAATTTATATATATAATATATAAATAATATTTAATGTGTTTGTGTGTGTGTGTATATATATATATAGCTATATCAACCATTCAATTTTTTTATTATGTATATAACTTTAAACAGTATCATTTACAATTATCTACGTGATGTGTGGATGAATGCTGTTACAAGCTAGCTCACTAGCTCACGTTAGCAGACTCTTGCTAGCTAAAAGTAGCAGGCTCGTGTTAACTAATATACAAGCTGGCTAACATGCTAAATGCGTAGCTAACCACATCCACTGAACCAGTTATGTATCCATAGGGGTGATCGATCTTGAAGACGCCCACGATCTACTTTTCAAGCGAATCGTAGAGATATGTTCAAGATCGATCACCCCTATTGCTACATAACTGGTTCAGTGGATGTGGTTAGCTACGCATTTAGCATGTTAGCCAGATTGTATATTAGTTAACACGAGCCTGCTACTTTTAGCTAGCGAGCTAGCAAGTCTCCTAACGTGAGCTAGCTTGTAACAGCATTCATCCACACATCACGTTGTAGATAATTGTAAATGATACTGTTTAAAGTCCAATCTTTAGAACTGTTTACTGTGTTACTACTGGCCAACACACTATTTATTTATAGTCAACCACTGGCTAGATAGCTAGCCATTTCGATTTCCTAACTGTGAATCTTAAGTGAAACGTTAGAACATCTCTGATGTCACTTCCTGTGTGTGTAAAAGTTGAGCGCAGTACCTCACACGTCCCATAGTTGGCGTATAAGTGAGTGAGCAAAAATGTGATACACACTTACACAGATGGTTTCAAAAATTTGTGACAATTCTGGCCTAAGGAGATTTTTGCAGCAGGTATATATTTGAGGCTGTAGAACACTGTGGTATGCTCAGAAAAGTGAGGACATCAATTTTTGTCCTGACTTCTACACATGTCCTGACTTTGTTGGTGTGTATTCATACTTTTGTCCTAATATGTCACAAATACAAACGCACACACACACACACACACACACACACACACACACACACACACACACACACACACAATTAGATCACTCGCCAATATTGGAGAACGCGCCAATTCCAATCCAATCCAGTCTTGAATACTGATTGTATCTGTGTAGGGTACGTTCCTCAAGCTCCTCATTGAAGCTTGGCACAAAGTGACTTCTTGCCATTTGGAAGAGATGCTCACAGATGCAGAGGCAACCAATGGACACATGAGGGTGAGGAGTTCAGAGTTCAAAAAGGTTGTGATTGTGGGACAGATTATGACTTTGGTCTGGGGTATTCTTTAACTGTGGTGGCTGATTACTAGTAATTAGAGCAAACACTAACATGCACACACACACACACTGACATCCAAACATGCACACATTCTCGCACACATTTTCACACACACCGTGGACAGTGGACCCTTTGTTCCTCAGTGTCTCATACAACAGGCCATAGAAGGTTTTATGGATTACCATCCCATTTCAACCATGATCCCCATAAAGAAAATACATCTCCTACTCTGCTCTTCCCCTTCACTCTACATCCAGACAGTGTGCTTTTGAATTCTCCTGGCGTTTAGGCCCGTAATGAAAAGCAGAAAAGCACCTTTATATTGAAGCTATGTGCCCTACCTCTCTCCATTTCTACGACTTGCTTTAATAAATTACTGTCCAATAAGAACTTTTATGATCTTGGCATATGTTGCCTTTTATAGGTGAAAATAATTGCGTTCCCGGATCACCATGTCCATTCTGAACATGAGAATGAGACTAGCAGAGCCTACAAAATTAGATAGTTTCACAGTGCCTGCACAAGTCCTTCTCATTTGGGTCGTTACACCTCCCCCTCCCCCTTCTTCTCAGTTTCCTGGCATACCTCCACAACCCCCCATCGCCACGTTCACCCTCACTCAAGCCTACAAAGGTCTGTACTAGCATGCCAACATGCACACATAAACCCTCATGCACAAGCACACACACACACACACACACACACATAAACACGCAAACACACACTGCCCTGTCCACACTCTGGCTGTTGGGTTGACAGAAGGCACTTGGCAGGTGACACGCACACTTGATGTTATCAGGTCAGGGCCAGAGATTTAGCCTCCTGAGTGATGAAAGACTGTCACTCGCACATTGTTTATCTACGCTGCAGTGTGCAGGGGGAGAAAGAGAGGGGGGTGAGAGAAAGAAAGAGAAAGGCTTCTACACTGCCATATCACTCTATGGGTGCGTGGGGAGGGAGAGAGAGGGAGAGAGAGAGAGAGAGAGAGAGAAAGAGAGAGAGAGAGAGAGAGAGAGATTTCTCACAGTGAAATTACAAATAACCTAGAAACCTCAATGTCATTCTTTGAAAATTAGAACGCTAATGATTTACCTTAAATCCTTACATCATATTGAAAACCCAGATGTTGTGATACTGGTTGCTGGTAAACTTCCATCTCCACTTAGTTCTGAGCAAAGCAGAGAGAAGGACTCATTGGAAGCATCACACAACAGAGGTGCTCTTCAATCATTTGGAGAAATGTATGCCGGAGCGTCCCGGCAAATTGATGTGGCTTTGTTATCGGGTTTGCCGATTGATTACACCTAGGGGTATAATGAAATAACTAATTGAATGTGTCCTCTCGTAAGCGATTTATTTAAACTTACAAACACACCCAATCAACACCCCCCTCCTCCCTATTCTCAGCTGTGAGTGGCTTTTAATGAATGAAGACAGACTCTGATAACCTTCACACAACCATTAGCAAGGAGGGGATGGTGGGGGTGGGGGGGGCTGAGGGAGGAGTAATCTTATTGATTAGCTGCAAAATACTACGATGTTCAAACATCCCCATCCGTCTCCGGCTGATGACATGCTGTATAGTTGCAAGAACAACAAACAGCAGTAGCAGTGGCTTGATAGCTTGGGTGGAGAATGGGCCTTGCAACAGCAAGGTTGTTCGATACTCGCTGGGGCCACATATACTAAGGATGAGAGCTTCACTGAATTGTGACCCAGTCTCAATAGTGCCTAACTAACATTCAAACACAATTTGAGAGTGAATGAGAGAGAGAGGGAGAGAGAAAGAGAGAGGGAGAGAGAGATAGGGAGAGAGGGATAGAGGTGGAGAGAGAGAGAGAGAGAGAGAGTGAGAACCCATTGATTTGGTTATGAGGTCCCCAGCCCCTCTGGCCTCTCAGGTCCCTGAAGAGGCATTCAATCAAATCAAATCAAATCAAATTGTATTGGTCACATACACGTATTTAGCAGATGTTATCACGGGCGTAGCAAAATGCTACTAGCTCCAGCAGTGCAGTAATAACGATACAAAACAATACACACAAATCCAAAAAATAGAAAGAAAGGAATTAGGAAATATATAAATAATAGAACAAGCAATGCTAGTGTCCAGAATATAAATATATGTATATGATGGGACATACATTATACATTATGATGGGGTGTATAGACATTATGGAGAGTATATTGATAGAAAAGGTATATACATTATGATGGGATGTATAGACATTATGGACAGTATATTGATAGAAAGGTGTATACATTATGATGGGATGTATAGCCATCATGGACAGTATATTGATAGAAAGGTGTATACATTATGATGGGATGTATAGACAGTATGGACAGTATATTGAGAGAAAAGGTTTATACATTATGATGGTATGTATAGACATTATGGACAGTATATTGACATCAGAAGTTAAATAACGATAAGCATTGAATACAATATATACATATGAAGTGGGTAAAACAGTATGTAAACATTATTAAAGTGATCAGTGTTCAATGATTATGTACATAGGGCAGCAGTCTCTAAGGTGCAGGGTTGAGTACCGGGTGGTAGCCGGCTAGTAACAGCGACTAATTTTCAGGGCAGGGTACTGGGTGGAGGACGGCTATTTAACAGTCTGATGGCCTGGAAATAGAGGCTGTTTTTCAGTCTCTCCGTCCCAGCTTTGATTCACCTGTAATGTCTCCACCTTCTAGATGGTATCGGGGTGAACAGGCCATGGCTCGCGTGGCTGAGGTCCTTGATGATCTTCTTCACTTTCCTGTGGCACTGGGTGCTGTTGATGTCCTGCAGGGCAGGCAGTGTGCCCCCGGTGCTGCCGGTGATGCGTTGGGCTGACCGCACCACCCTCTGGAGAGCATTGCTGTTGCGGACGGTGCAATTGCCGTACCAGACAGTGATACAGCCCTACAATGGTGCATCTGTAGAAGTTTGTGAGGGTCTTAGGGGCCAAGCCAAATTTCCTCAGCCTCTTGAGGTTGAAGAGGCACTGTTGTGGATGGACTATTTCAGTTTGCCAATGATGTGCGCGCCTTCACCCTCCACTGTGGTTCCGTTGATGTGGATGGGGGTGTGCTCCCTCACCTGAAGTCCATGATCAGCTCATTCGTTTTGTTCACCTTGAAGGAAAGGTTATTTTCCTGGCACCACTCCGCCAGGGCCCTCACCTCCTCCCTGTAGGCTGTCTCATCGTGTTGGTGATCAGGCCTACCACTGTTGTGGCGTCTGCAAACATGATAAATGAGTTGGAGATGTGCATGGCCGCGCAGTCATGGGTGAACAAGGAATACAGAAGGGGGCTAAGCATTCACCCTTGTGGGAAAGCCGTGTTGAGGATCAGTTTAGCGGAGGTGTTGTTGCCTGCCTTCACCATGTGGGAGCGGCCCGTCAGGAAGTCCAGGACTCAGTTGCACAGGGCGGGGTTCAGACCCAGGGCCCTGAGCTTAGTGATGAGATTGGAGGGCACTATGGTGTTGAAGGCTGAGCTGTAGTCGATGAACAGCATTCTTACTTATGTATTCCTCTTGTCCAGATGGGATAGGGCAGTGTGCAGTGTGATGGCGATTGCATCTTTTGGGGCGGTATGCACATTGTAGTGGGTCTAGGGTGTCAGGTAAAGTGGAGGTGATATGATCCTAAACTAGCCTCTCAAAACACTGATGACAGAAGTGAGTGCTTTGGGGCAATAATCATTTAGTTCAGTTGCCTTCGCTTTCTTGGGTACAGGAACAATGGTAGACATCATGAAGCAAGTGGGGACAACAGACTGGGATAGGGAGATATTTAATGTCTATAAAGACTCCAGTAAGCTAGTCTATGCATGCTTTGAGGACGCGGCTAGGGATGCCATCTGGGCCGACAGCCTCGCGAGGGTTAACACGCTTAAATGTCTTACTCACGTCGGCCACGCAGAATGAGAGGTCAGAGTCTTCGTGAGCGGCAGTTTCCCGCGGAGGCGACACTGTGTTTTCCTCAAAGTGGGTGAAGAAGGTGTTTAGCTTGTCGGGAGCCGGAGTCCGTGACGTGGCTGGTTTTCCTTTCATAATCCGTGATTGTCTGGAGTCCCTGCCACATACATCTTGTGTCTGATCCGTTGAATTGCGACTCCACTTTGTCTCTGTTCTGTCAATTTGCCTGTTTGATTGATTTACATAGCTGGACTAATTGTACTTGCTGAAGAACATACATAAGCAGCAGTGTGGTACATCCAGGTACTTTCCGCAGGTGCTGGAGTTGTAGGCAAATTCATGAAAAATAGAAAGGAAAACGCTGCACACTGCTGCTTATGTATGTTCTTCAGCTTTTGTATGCATGCTTTGGGCTGGGCCCTGCCTCCTCCACCTTCTCTATGTCCAGGAAGAGAGCCGCCAGCCGTTCCGTCCACATCCTCCTGCAATCCTCTAAACTGTCCTAGTCCTCCCTCTGGATGGTTCCTGATCCCGGGCTGGAAGGTCTCAGCTCCAGCCAAACCCTCCACTACCTTCCCTGTTCCTCCAGGGGTAGGTTGAAAAAACCCTCTGGGGGTTTCTGGTCCTCCACCGTTGGAGGTCGCAGTCTCCCCCAGTCGTCCTCCCTTCTCTTCCGATCCCGGCTCTGCAGGGGCTCCACGAGCCCCCACGAGTTGGGGAACAGGAGCACCTCATCATCCTCATCTGACTCCTGGGTGTACTCCTGCTCCCATGACTGTAGAGGCTCATCCATGAACCCCCACGAGTGTCGCGGCAGGGGCTCTTCTGCTCGGCCCCCCGACAGCTCCCATAGCCCCCCCAAAATGTGTATGTGGGTTCTTCTGGGTTGTTGGATCCAGAGCCAGATAATGGAGGTACTCCATCTGGGAGATAAGATCCTTACCTCCGACGAGTTCCTCCACTGTCCAGCTCTGCTCGGTCCTGTGGTGGTGGATCTTTCTTTCACGGCACGAAGGCAGGACACGAGACGCAGAGCTATAGTAGGTGGACATTCCTTTTTATTTAAGACAATAATATCAAAGGAGAGAAAGCAACTATGAACCGATGAGCACCATGCACAAAACAAAGGTGGGAAAATCATGAACTTAAATAGGATCCCCAATTAGAGACAACGTAATGCAGCTGCCTCTAATTGGGGACCAAAACAAAAAACAAAAATGGAGTTCTCTAGAACTCTACTGTCAAGCCCTGACCGTTACAACCATAGAGAAGCCTAGAGGCCTTTCTACAGTCAAGACCTGACACGATGACCAGAGGTAATGCGGTTGACATTTGATAGTGAGGTATTCCAGATTGGGGTAGCAAAAAGGACTTGATTTCCTGTACGTTACTACAATCACACCATGAGTTAATCATGAAACATACACCTCCACCTTTCTTTTTCCTGGAGAGTTCTTTCTTCTTGTCCTTACGATGTTCTGAGAACCTAGCTTGCTGTATGGACGGAGACAGTATATCCAGAGAGAGACATGACTCTGAGTATGTTACAGTCCCTGATGTCTCTCTGGGAGGAGATCCTTGTCCTGAGCTCATCCTCATTATTGTCCAGGGACTGAACATTAGTCCTGAACGGATGGTTGAGGGTCCTCTCAGGTCCCTGGTGAATGATAATTAGCCGAGAGTAGAGGGCTGAGGGTCCTCACAGGTCCCTTGTGAAGGAGCATTTGTCCAGAGTGGAGGGTCGAGGGTCCTCTCAGGTCCCTGGTAAACAATAATTAACCCAAACTGGAGGTTTGGGGGTCCTCTTAAGTCCGTGGTGAAGGAGAATTAGTCCAGAGTGGAGGGTTGGGGCTCCTCTCAGGTTCCTGGTGAAGGAGCATAGTCCAGATTGGAGGGTTGAGGCTCCTCTCAGGTCCCTGGTGAAGGAGCATTAGTCGAGATTGGAGGGTTGAGGCTCCTCTCAGGTCCCTGGTGAAGGAGCATTAGTCCAGATTGGAGGGTTGAGGCTCCTCTCAGGTCCCTGGTGAAGGAGCATTATTCCAGAGTGGAGGGTTGAGAGTCCCATTTGGCTATTTATGTATCAAATCCCCTCCTGCCTGGTTGAGTGGCTCGCTTGAATGGAGGATGGCCTGAAAGAGCCTGATGTCCATGCTGTTTATCTAGTCCTTATGGGCCATCACACACTCAGTGGTACGTACAGTACATATGTAGACACGCTGAGAAATAAATACTGTAAACACTCTGAAAGACACACACCCACACGTACACACACTCCATTGACTGACCCTACTGTAAGGACAGGAGCACAGTACACTGAGGAAAAATATTAGAAGTCACACTACACACACACACACTGTCTTGCGTATGTATAGACCAGGAGTAACTAGAACTGTACAAAGATATGACACACACTACGACACAGAGAGCAGTTGTCTTGTTACAACGATTATTTATTAAATTTAAAATATCTTTAGCACAGGTTAAAAATTAGACACTTCCATCTACCATGAGCTCCATGGGTTTCAGATTCTAACATGGTGGAAAATAAACACTCTTAGAAAACTAAAACATTCTCATCCAACCAACCTTCCTACTTTCCCATCCTCTCAGAACATTTCAGTCTCTAGAGCCGAGGCAAATTTGACTTTTTGATAATCATTGCTTGTTTCTAAACATGACCACACATTGCAATGACCATACTGGAAAAACAGGACTCCAAGTTTTAAATGACTCATTATCCTTGCAAGTAATTAGTAATCAATTAATGAAATAATGAATTACACCCTCAGCTTTGTTCTAGTATTATTTTGTGTTGTCGTGTTAGAAACATATGTGTACCTTTTAAAAAGCGGCACACTCTTTGAAGCTGGTGAATTTTCTTTTTGGTTAAATAAATCAAACAAGCAGCTCAATCTGGCTATCTTTCCGACAGATCCTGTCGTCTCAACTAGCTGCTTTCAAATGAAACCGTTTGACCATGGCATTTAATAGGCTGAATTAGCGACTAAGGATATGTAATAATTTATTTTGGAGTATGTATATGAACGTGCAATGGCGTTGAAATAATCTATGATAAGTATGAGTCAGAGATTTTCTCCACCCTTCCCCTCTCCCCGATCATACCCCAACCTAGACAATCCACTAACCTACAAGAGGTTCATGGCCTGTATTGCCTCAACCCTATCTTAAAAAACATAATAACAGGTAACAAGTAACATGAGCAGAGCACTGTTAATAATGGCAGGCTATCGCATTTTAACTATCAGTAAGAAAACATTAACAGCAAAGACATATATCCCCCAGTTTTTGAAGTTGTTTAACAAACTGTATACATTTTTATCGTTTTTTATTTAATTTAATTTTCTTGTTGGATTTTTTCTTCTTCAGTACATGCCATATGACAATCTTGGATTACAAAAGTACCTGAACGAATTGCTAGTATATCAGCATGCATAGCTGTTTGGTATTTACATTCTATTTACAGACATGGGCTACAAGGAGGGGGGATTCAACAGCAATTCTTCTTTCATTTGTTTAATTTACATCTCTAGAATGGTGAAGAGAAAGCAGCTTGATACGGACATATTGCAGAGTACACAGGACAAGCACATAAAAGAGAATGTTCTGTCTCTCTCTCTCTCTTTTTTCTCTCTCAAGTCATTGCTATGGCATTGCGTAACACTGTGTCTTTCTCGCTCTCTTTCTCTCTCTCGCTCTCTCTCTGTGTTGTGCACCAAAGTCTGAGCACAGAGTGATTGGAAAGGTTAATTTACGGTGTTAACCGTGCCGTGAAGGGAAAAGCAAATAGCACAGAGTTGGGAGAACATGCACAGCACTGGTGAAGGACATTAAGCTGAGTCTCCCCCCCCCCTCTATCTCTCAGGCGACAAACACTTGGGCCCCCTGTTGTGTACAAAGACGTGGTGGGCCATCACCATCCATCATGGAAGACATATTGACATGGTCTTCACCAGTGATCAGGCTTTAAGCGGGCCAATGCCGCAGAACCTCACCTCCCTAGCATGAGGCTACGCTACTCCACGGCTAACGTGGCTAACGTCCATTTCCACAAAACAGACACATGACATCCACCTGATCATAGGAAGCTTTGACAGGGTAGAAAGAAAGGAAGACTATTGAGTTCTTTAGATACAGCATCATGGGAGTGGACATTTATATAGCCATAAATAGACATATATATATTTTATCACTACTTTTAACGTCATATACATGTCCATTGCTTATTGTATTCTGTGGGTTCATGTTGTAAATGGAAGACGTGGGTAAACAGCTACACCCTCCCCCCTGTGTTCAGGTTTGGGGGTTGCAATGCCAACCCTTGCGGGTATTGCAGTAGTCATTAAATATATTGCTCAGTTAGTGAGAATAACACTAGCATATAATTATACTTATCTCTAGTCTACTGAAGGTTCTTTGTCTATGGGCGCCTCATTTACAAGCCA
The DNA here is from genome assembly GCA_023634145.1 of Thymallus thymallus. Lineage (NCBI taxonomy): Eukaryota > Metazoa > Chordata > Actinopteri > Salmoniformes > Salmonidae > Thymallus > Thymallus thymallus. The sequence goes on along the minus strand of CM042380.1, from coordinate 17,177,256 downwards.
AGCCCTAATATAGGCAATCAGCAGCGTGAGCCTCTCGCTGGGGGTCCATAAACAGTTGATTTCACAGCAGAGCCTTTGATTAACGAGGGAGGTGGCCTGCCCAGCATGTTAATGGGCCATCCATTAAAGCTTATCTCTGACTGGGGTCACCCAGGCCAAGTAGCAGGGGGCTGATTTCGACGGCAATAAGACCCCGGCAACCATCGCCGAGGCATTGACAACCCCTTTGACGATTCCACTACAGACAACACCACAGCCCACCTCCTTGGACAATCAAAAACCTACAATGGAAGCCCTTGTGGGAAATAAGGAAGACGTTTACTACAGTGAAATTGAAATGAGGGGGAAGAGCAAATTAACCTGGGCAGGCGAGAGGAGGTGGGGCTTATTGAAACAGGCTTTAAACCAGCTTTAGACCAGGAGCTGTAAACGTTTAATTGTCCTCCAACGGCAATACATTTAAAAGGGATTGGGTAAAAAAGAATCACTGCTTGACCTCGAGATTAGGATGGACATAACCACAGCAAAATATTACCCCTGAATCTATATAGAGGCCAATCTAACAAAATGTGTTTTATTGTGAATATTGGGGTATTGAACTTCATTGTGTGTAGCCAATTGGTAATAAAGATTTTATCACAATTATTTCTTAGTGGGAATTTCATGATACATGTTGGTTGAGTTGGGGGTTACTCTGTTTTAGGAAACCCTGTGAAGGTGTATGGTTGACCCCTGTTGTTCTAACTCTCTGTACTCTGGTGGGCATGAAAAGGGGTGGGGGTGAAGGGGGATGGTTTTTGGGATAATGTTCTGGACCCTGACAACTTTTCACTGCTCTAATACAGAGGGATTACACCCATCTCTCAGCGGGGGACATCCTATGCCAACCCCCCTTCCCCCACTCTGGAACACGTCAACCCCCACCCATGTTCCCCCAAAGCTCCCCCTATCTGCATCCTCATCCACTTTCCCCCAAAGAGCCCTATATGACTCAGAAAGGGCCAAGCACAGGTGGCTGTGACGGTGGAGTGGTGACTAAATCCTTTCTGTGACCACTCTATGCACCTGACCCTGAGTCAGATGGGCATCACGACCCACAGTGACGTACAATGGGCAGAGCTCCTTATTCCACCTCATCAAACTGATCTGGGTGCAGCCATTTTAGTGGTAGAATGGCATCCTCTGCAATCAGTGCAGTTCAGGCCTGAGAACTGAAGATGGAATAAAGATTTGTCTGTCTTGGTTTTCTTTTTCCTTCTCTCTCTGTCTCTCTGTTTCTCTCTCTCTCTGTTTCTCTCTGTCTCGGTTTCTCTCTGTCTCTCCCTCTGTCTCTCTGTTTCTCTCTGTCTCTCTGTTTCTCTCTGTCTCGGTTTCTCTCTGTCTCTCCCTCTGTCTCTCTGTTTCTCTCTGTCTCTGTTTCTCTCTGTCTCTCTGTTTCTCTCTGTTTCTCTCTGTCTCTGTTTCTCTCTGTCTCTCCCTATATCTCTCTGTTTCTCTCTGTCTCTGTTTTCTCTGTTTTTGTCTCTCTCTCTCTCTCTCTGTTTCTCTCTGTCTCTCTCTGTCTCTCCCTCTCTGTTTCTCTCTGTCTCTCTCTCTCTCTCTCTCTCTCTCTCTCTCTCTCTCTCTCTCTCTCTCTCTCTGTTTCTCTCTCTCTCCCTCTGTTCCCTCTGTCTCTGTCTCTGTCTCTCTCTATCTCTGTCTCTGTCTCTCTCTCTGTTTCTCTCTAAATTGTTCTGGCTCGGCTGCAGGTGCCTAAATCAAGCTGTCAGAAAGCAGACTGCACGACTAAACGGCGCAGCCTGAAATGCCACCTGTCCGTTGTCTCTGGGCGATTTATTATTCCATTATTTATTTATTTCTCGAGCGGGAACTCAGGTTTCTAGAAGTTCCCTCCCCTATGACAACCTCAGCCAGGTTTGGGATTTTATGCGTTTACCGACAAGCTTTTTATTTGTTTTATTTATTTATTAAGTTTATTTGGCAGGGACAATGCACAACAAAAACATAAGTCTCAAAGCACTGAGAAAACATGTCGGACCCGATTTAGCAAATAGCTAAATGTGAACGCTTGACGACATTTCTGTGTCACCCTAGCTGAACCTTACTTGGAATCTAGGAACAGCGTCGGGACCATTTGGTTTATCCGATTCTTTCCAGACCCCCAAATCTTCTTGGGTGCCGATCCCAGCTCAGTGAGGGGTCAAGAGGGTTGATGTGAGGCTAGTTGGTCCCTTTGAGCCCAATCCAATCAGCTGGTCAGGCTGGGGTATGGGCGCTTTATCACCATATTAAACCCTCTGTTCATTATCTCAGTAGCCTAAACCAGGCTCCACCACTCTGTTCTGATGTTATTACAGCAGTAGTCTCATCGTCCCTGCCACTGGGGCACAGCATTATGAGGTTGTTTTGACCTGGGACAGCAACGGAGGCAGACGGAGGACTGGCTTAAAAAAGTGGAGGGTCTATACATTAATCCTATGACTTCACTGCCAATTCCCTGTCCAGTCTCAGGCCAAAGGTCAGTCTCAGGTCTCAGGTCAAGCCTAATCATCACAGAGCCAACCCAAAAACTACACACAGATACAGAAATGCGTTGGAACATGTGTGTGTGTGTCATGTCCATTCACAACACTGGAAGGTCTCTATACAGTCCCCCTATGTGACCGTCTGCTCTAACACACCACTACACACCACTACGCCCCTAGAGTCCACAGAATCACCGGCTTCACTATTACATCACTGCCATTAGCTAAACGACACTGCACATTGTCTCTCTTATAAGCTGTTTTCCTCTTCTCTGTCCTTCCCCACTGTTTGCTCTGCCACACCGCCCCTACGTGCACTTGCTCCAATGTGCCAGGAGCCTACCCTACACACACATCAGCCAGCTAGCCATCACACTAATGAACTCTAGCCAGAGAGGCATGTACTTATTAACCAGACAAGAGAAGGAGTCAGGTGATAAAACAAATACAGGTCAGCTAAGTTGATAAGCCACCAGGCCAAAGCAAAGAATGTACAGAGTATTTATCCTAACAGACACAACACTGGAATGGACTTGTGGTTTGTTTGTGGATGTGACTTGACACATGCAAACGCCATGGTAGTCACTGCAGAACACTGGCTAGAGGATACATAGGCTTCTAACCAGAGCGGATATGTCTCCCTCCGTCTATCTCTCTCGTTCTCCACTGAAAGTGGTAATTGACTTTCTCTCTTCTCTTGTCTCTTGTTTGTGTGCCAGTGTGGAGGGTTGACAAATGGCCCACCAAGTGGCCTGATGGCCCTATACTATCCACTCCCCCCCCCCCCCTCTCTCTCTCTCTCTGATGGAGTGCTTCACCTCAATAGCTTGCCTCTGTCTGGAAGAGGGGGAGAAAGGGAGAAGAGGGGAAAGAGCAGAAAAAGAGGAGAGAAAAGGAGAGGAGAAGTGAAGAGGAAAGGAAAGGGGAAATGTGATGGAGAGAAGGTGATGGATTATCCCTCATGTTAATATATCCTCAGCGTGGCCCTCTGGGTAATATAACTTTGACCTGTGATTACGCTAACAGCTTATTGTTTGCACACTGAACAATCCCATTATTTCGCAGATCTGTTTACATACAGTTCTGTTGTTTAGATTAGTCCGAGTGTGTGTACGGGTGTCTGTGTGTGTGTGTGGGCGGGGTGTCTGTGTAAGTTTGCATGTTTGTGTATAAGAGCATGTGTGTATGCGTGTGCGTGTGTGTGTGTGTGTGTGTGCGTGTCTGTGTGAGTGTCTAAGGGAACCTGTGAATAACACAAAGGCTTCTGGGAAATGTCATGGTCAGGGTCATACTCTGATAAAACGGCACGTGTGCTGTCTACTAGTTTATCTCACTGAAAAACACACAGGGGGATCAGGCGAGGGGGGGATCAAAACTGACGCTGTCACTTACACTTTCTTCGTCTCCTCAGAAAAATGGTTTTGCTTCATTTTGGCGAAATCAGAAAGCTTCAAACTGGGGGGGACATCAACAGTAGCTCAATGTGATGTCTCCTGCCGTGTGTGTGAATGACATCTTCATCCTTTAATATGTTTCCGCTCAAAAGATCTGCATTAACTTATCACCACAGAGCCAGGTAGCAGCGCCGCTCACATCCTCTTTTTGAAGTTGTTTGTGTACGCTGACCGCAAGGACAGGAGCTAATGCAAACATCAAACGCTTTTTACTACTACTGCTTCCTCACACACACACACACACACATATACACACACACACACACACACACACACACACACACACACACACACACACACACACACACACACACACACACACACACACACACACACACACACACACACACACACACACACACACACACACACACACACACACACACACACACGCGTGAGAAGGCAGGAAGATGGTATACCAAACTGAACTGGTTTCTGTCTCTACTCTACTTTCCTAATGGGGCCAACTCTTCTTTCACTGTCCCTGGTCACAGTCTATGTCCATCCCTCTCCGTCTCTGATGTCTTCCCATTGTTTTATCCACTGTTAAATATTGTTTTGGGTTTGGTAATGCTTTACACTGGAGAGACACTGTACATGATTCACTTGCATTGATTGGTCTGTGTATCATTTTATGAAACCTACAATACAAGCCAATTTAAAACCAAATAGTTGATTGATTATGGTGTCTGTCTCTATGTCATACCATCAAAACACCTGTCATCACCGAAGCCTATGAATGCTCATCAATCCCTATTTAACGCCATGATGCATCATGTGACTAACATCAGTCAGGGAAGACTGCTATTGTTGGATGATGACAGCAGAGGAGAGCAGAGTCAGGTTGTATGGAGGTCCCCTCCATAGAGGGGCTGATGCATGTGGAGCTCAGCCCAGGGAGAGTGCAGCTGCACTGGGGAAGGATATAGGAATCACTGGGGTGAAGGGCAACAGGTATTTAACCGCTATCCTGAACATCTGGTTAAGCTTTGAGCTACTGCTCATTAACACAGAGTCATCCCCAGACAGCGAGTGAGGTCACAGGGCTGTGGGGCAGTGGCACTAGCTGAGGTGGAGGGGTCAGTGAACTCTGTAAAGAGCTAAAGGGTAGGAGGGGTTGTGGAGGTGACCTGAGAGCAGAGCAGAGCAGATTTTGTCTGGTTAGGTCTAGCTGAGAGAATAATGTTGGTTTTGTCTGAAATGCTGCCCTACATTCCTAAATGTGGGAACCCTTTTACTTCAACCTTGTCACATTGTCTGCTCTACATCTCTGGCCTTCTCTCTCTTGTCTGTCACTCTACATCTCTGCTCTTCTCTCTCTTGTCTGTCTCTACATCTCTGCTCTTCTCTCTCCTGTCCTCTGCACTCCTTTTCTCTCTTTACCTCTCCCTCTCCCTCTCCTCTATCCTCTCTTTCCCCCTTTCCTGGTCTCCTCTTTTCCTCTCCTCCCGTTCCCCATGCTGCTAGGCCCTGGCAGTGCTGTTGACTCATTGAGATGTGTAAATCCCTTTGACATGGGATGAATAGACAGTTCCTGGCAGGGCGCCCCACGCCACTTTGTGCACTGCCACTTAATTGGAGCGCCCCAGTTTGCCCTCCCTCCCTCCCTCCCCTCACCCCCTACACCCTCCACACCCCCTGCTCTCTCTCTCTGGCCAGGTTCTGTCTGACATCAAAGGGGGGTTATGCGTCCCTTCAAAGTGCTTAAAACCCATTCAGCTCGGTGGTTTTGCTTAGGAGGTCCTTTTTAAATACTATAGGAGGGGTAAAAGGAACAGTATTTCCATTACATTATATTTTCTGTCATTAAGGAAACTTAGAGTATGTACCCTGGAGACAAAGGATAGAGTGCTTTCATTGGCTTAGAGAGAGTGTCTCTTCCTCTGTCTGAACCAATGGCAACCAGCCTGTCTACGGTAGGTATTATGATCACAATCCATATTCAAAGCTACATATCAACATGCAGACTACTTACAGCTTGGGGTTCTATACATACAGAATATACATATATACACCACTGTATTCCACTTATCTCCCTTTGAGTGCATTTATGTGTGTGTGTGGGTGGGCTTATGTGTGTATGTGCGTGTGTATGTGTTTGTTTGTTTTTAACCGTCATGATGAGCGTCCATCCGTAACGTTTATAAACAGATCGACTGGCGCTCTCCTCACGAGTCTCTGGGATGGGTGAGAGGAGAAGCAGAGAGGATTGTGGGAGCAGGCGAGGGGCTGTTTAGCACATAGAGAGTTAGAGGATGTAAGAGGATGAAGATGCTTTCAGGTTATCTTGCGTGCGTTGCGTTCCATGCACAGAATCCTCTCTTGCACCACCAGCTGTAGTTTGCTTGGTTGTTGTTATGTCTTCAGTAGACAGTTTGAGATAGGTAAAAAGTCAATATGGTTTCTGCAACCTTGAAATCATCCTGTGATGTTCCGTTCTCCTTGTTTGGATGTACAGAGGAGCACCTGGGTAAACCATGCCAGGTGATGTGGGAGAGAGAGAGAGACACCTTCCTTAACTGAGGACATATGTTGCCCTTTGAGAGGTCCATGTCACCAGTGTGTGGTCCAGGAGGGACCACAGTACAGAGCCCAGAGGGGGCCATTGGTACAAGCTATTCAAAAGTGATAAGGAAACAACAAAGATCAAACAAAAACCAAGATTGGCCGCCCACGGAACTCAGGTAGATACATGACATAGATGCAGTGGGGCTCCTGCTGAGGATACTATACTATGTCTGATCTCTAACACTTCATTCTTGGTTCTATCTTCATAATATAGGTAACACTATATGGCTCAGCCACAGTCGCTTCATCTTTATAGAAAGAAATGTTTCCCTAATATGTCTGCAGATATTCAAATAATACAACAAGCTATAACTTCATTTCTATGCATTTAGTCAAATATACAGGTCAACAAAATACCCTACATGGTATACAGTAAGTTAATACTGCCTGGTACAGATAGGAATCTAGGATTAAAAAGGTGTATTCATTGTACTATCCACAATTATGAGTTTTGTGATCTACAAAGGTACTGAGGAATACAGTAGAGTCAGATCCATGCTATAGTACATCACTCATGTCCATGTACACATGTAATGGGACATTGGAGAGGAAGACTGGTTCATTATGCAAATAGTATACACCAAAGTAGTCTTACAGCTCCAAAATGATATAAGTAAGTTCTCTAAAACGAGGAACATATTGTCAAAGGTAGTTACAATGACCTCTGATAGGGTAGATAGAGTAATGAATTGCAGAGGCAGGAGGTGAGATGCTTGGGTATTTGATCCTAAATCAGGAACGGTGGACTTGAAAGAGTCTTCTTAGTGGAGTATCCCACTTGAGGGAAAAAGCTGGGTTTTTAGATGAACTACTTACAGTAACATGCATCAAAGTTTTGTTTCCCCCCCTACAGAGGAAATGGTTTCTCCCGTAATATTCTTCTGATGTTGTCAATCATCTTGATTCATCACTCGAGTCAGTGTTTGGTTTGTTTTTGTTTTTGTTTTCTTACAAAAAAGCTGTAGGTAAAATAGAGGAGAGGGAAGTGGGAGTAGGAAGAGGCTCTGGAGAATTTCTCTGCAGGGTTTTTAGGTATTTTCTTCTTGTCCAGTGAACATCTTTAAATGTTATTGTGCTTTGTTGGGTTCCTCATGCCATTGGTCGGTCACTCTCAAGTCAACAGCGTTCAGTTGCCAGGTTATCTGCAGACATAGAGAGAGAGAAAGAGAGAGAGAGACAGAGAGAGAGAGAAATAGAGAGAGAACAATAGAGAGAGTGAGAGGGAGAGTGAGAAGGATAGAGAGTGAGAGAGAGAGAGAGAGAGAGAGAGAGAGAGAGAGAGAACAATAGAGAGAGAGAGAACAATAGAGAGAGTGAGAGGGAGAGTGAGAAAGATAGAGAGAGAGAGAGAGAGAGAGAGAGGGAGAGAACAATAGAGAGAGAGAGAACAATAGAGAGAGTGAGAGGGAGAGTGAGAAGGATAGAGAGAGAGAGAGAGAGAGAGAGAGAAACAGTAGAGATCATTAAATGTATGAGGCAGACCACCCATCTGTGCCCCCCCCCACACACACACACACCGTGACTATTATTGAAAGAGCGAGAGGCCCACATCGAAGGGACCCCACCATAACCTCCACAGACACTGGGCCCACCGTGTCACAGCCATGACGCAGGCTGACTCACTGTTATTTGGGGCGGTGGTGCCCTCCCTGGTGCCTGTGTAAAAACAAAGGGCCGGTGACCACCCTGTGAGTGTGTACGGTCTGACCGCTTCTACGCTGAGATGCAGAGCGACAGCGGTGGCTGCATGGGGGGTGACTCCTTAATCAGCTTCAATTAAGGCCAGAGAGACAGAGATGCTACAGAGGCCGCTCACTAGCAGCATGGATGAGTCTACCCTCAGTCAAAGATCACTGTCTCTGGGTTTGAGTCTTTAGATTAAATTAAAGTTTAAAGTTATATTCATCTCTAGAATGCATCCTACAGTATATATTTGGTCAGTTCTGATGCCCTTGAGCCATTATTACAACACAAAAAAACATACAGTTCACATGAGTATACCAAACATTATCAATTTGTTGGGTCATGGACTCGAATGCGTTCCACGGGGATGCTGGCCCATGTTGACTCCAATGCTTCCCACAGTTCTGGACCATTCTTGATACTATACACTTGGGAAACTGTTGAGCGTGAAAAACCCAGCAAATCAGTGCACCTGGCACCTAATGCCATACCCCATTCAAAGGCACTTATATTTTGTCTCGCCCATTTAATCATCTGAATGGCACACATACACAATCTCTGTCTCAATTGTCTGAAGATGTTTTTAATGATTGAAGTGGATTTAACAAGTGACATCGATAAGGGATCATAGCTTTCACCTGGATTCACCTGGTCAGTCTATGTCATGGAAAGAGCAGGTGTTCTTAATGTTATGTATCCTCAGTGTCTAACACTATGACAAACAACAGTACACATCAATAACTGATACATCAGTTCCTTTATCTAACCTGTGTTTACTCTCTAAAGCCAGGCAGTCACACCACTGTGAGAGTGTGTTTTGGGTTGATATTTTGCTGAAAAACGCTTGAAAGGTTTCCTACCCCCCAGGTAGAGTAGAGGTTTGGGATGATTCATATGGGCTCTGTGTGGGTGGGCCATTAGACAGAGAACGACAGCTGCCTGGTATTGGAGCTCCATTTACTGACCCTACTGTAAGGACATGAGCACAGTACACTGAGGAAAAATATTAGAAGTCACACTACATACACACACATGCATACAAACAAGAAACACACACACGCACACACACACAGAACTTCTTCAAAACAACCTAGGATCATAAAATCCCTGCTCTCATTATAATAACCTATAATGATGTGGGTCCTGTATACCATGTGTGATATTTTAGCTTTAGACTCAGGTGGTAATAATTATCGCTGCTTGCTTCACATCTACGTTTATCATCATCTCTTAAAATATTCCAAAATGGTCAGGCACCATTTCCTTCATGACAACAGGAAAGAGTAAGGCCTCATTGTGTACTACCATATCAGAATGTCCCAGGTGTCACTTGTTTACAAACAAAGCCTCTCTTTCTCCAGCTGACGCCCAACACTCGCAGGTGGTTCAGGGGAGCACACACACGTGCCCTTCCCTGTGAGGATACAGTGTGTACTGCTTACGTACCATCAGATTGCTGCTTTGTCCCAGTACAGTAGTGAGATTCCTCATAAAACTAAAATAAACAGGACCATGATTGGGGGATTTTCACGAAATGTTATCCATAGAATGGTCCTCTGGAGGAAGTATTGTTGACATATACAGTATTTTACATTTGTATATAATGAATAAAATGTGGAACATTCGTGAAATTTTAGGTTTACTCAGGCCTCCAAAAAAACCTTCTGTTTTGTTCTAGTTTCCATCCAGTAACCTCACTGTGCTAGACTCAGTGGTTGGCTGCGTTTAGAGTATCCACACAACTAGAGATCACAGTCACTGTCCCAGGGCAACACTCATCCACTCTGAGAGAACCAATATAGTCCTGAATACACCCCTGGCTGAGAGGAAAGCTGCGTTCTGGGGCAACACAATACTCTAGCAATGTGAACAACACAGGTACCCAGCGATGGGAACGGTGGGCCACTCCGCAGCATCAAAGCCAGGTGTTAGCACTTCAGCCCGCTTGCCTCGTCAATAATTGACAGAAGCAAACCAATCAGAGCAATTTGCTCCCCACAGCGAAGTGCTAGAGCAGGCTCACACCGGTGAATCATTAATGAGGCAATTAGCTGAAAAGGTTAGACGGTTAGCCTCTCGCTAGCACCGCACCGTTCCTCTGACGCTATGCTAAGCTGCACTGGGTCCTGTCATAGATACTGTTGACAGAGTGGTCCTGGTCAACACTCAGATAAGGAGAGAGGGAAAGCTGCAGAATGTAAGGATGTCTGTGTGCTGCTGAAGCGACTGGGTAGAATGTGAGCTACGTTACAGAATTAAATGTTGTCAATGTGTTGCACAGGCCTCTTTAGGAGCACAATGCAAATCCGTCACTATGTGTGATTGACCAGTATTGGCCATTGCCGTGGAGAGGGCCAGCTGGAGCTGATTCTGTGGCTATCCCGGTGTGGGAGAGTCTTTATGGACATGGATAACATCGACCCACATGACATCTCTCAAACATGGGGGAAAACAACAACAAAGATGGCGTTTCTCTTTGAAGATCAGCGATCCAGGATTGTTGTTTGACGGAGAAATCAAAGTCCTGAGGGAGCTGCTCACAAAGCCTGATCGAGCAGCCATATTGGAACTATTTCATAGCTAATCGATGCAGCTCTCTCTGCTCTTTCAGCTCTGGGTCCAGTTGAGGCTCAATTAAACCAGCAACCTTGATCTGAGGAACAAACCATGCAAACCTTGCACAGCGCATAGATTATTTCCAAACACACACATATGCAAACAAACACACACACAAATATACTCACATATACATAATAAAATAAAATAAACTCTAAATACGAAATACTGTATTGTATGATGTCCATTTTGTTTAGTTCAAATGAAACACTGAGGAGATGAATAGTAAGTTGTTTACCCGTGCTCACTCATGACCTTTCCCCTTTGAAAAAGACAAGCTTTCCCCTGAATATTTCAGCTTTTAATCACCTTAATGCAGTCTCAGTTTCAATATATCTCAATGATGGAAGGATAAGGAAAGGGGAGAGAAAATGAGAAAGAGAGGCAAGAGAATTGAGAAAGAGAGGTGAGAGAAAGGAGAAGGAGAGGAGAGAGAAAGCAGAAAGAGAGGAGAGAGAATGGAGAAAGAGAGGAGAGAGAAAGCAGAGAGGAGAGAGAATTGAGAAAGAGAGGTGAGAGAAAGGAGAAGGAGAGGAGAGAGAAAGCAGAAAGAGAGGAGAGAGAAAGCAGAGAGGAGAGAGAAAGCAGAGAGGAGAGAGAAAGGAGAAAGAGAGGAGAGAGAAAGTAGAAGCAGAGGAGAGAGAAAGCAGAAAGAGAGGATAGAGAAAGGAGAAAGAGAGGAGAGAGAAAGCAGAAAGAGAGGAGAGAGAAAGGAGAAAGAGAGGAGAGAGAAAGGAGAAAGAGAGGAGCGAGAAAGGAGAGAGGATAGAGAAAGGAGAAAGAGAGGAGAGAGAAAATTGCAAAGAAATACATTTGTATTTTTGTCTTTTTTTTCTTAGTCAGTGTAGCATTTTATTGGAATTAGACTGAGAAAAACACTCATATTTCCTATACTCAGCTAAACTGACTTCCTAAGTACATCATTTTAAATCATATTTCTAATGTAATGTCTTCAACCTACCTGTGCAGCATATTCACTATTAATCATCATAACTATTCCATAGTATCACCTTACTTGATTTGCATAGCTCTTAAAGGGGCAGTGCAATTATATGACAATTGATTGGTTTGCCTGTCCACTGGTGTGGCTGATATTGACACTTGTGCTGATATTATAGACAGTTACTGTCTGTTTAATGATCACTATTCACTTTATAGCCCTCTCCGGACAATGTCACTAATAAATATTTGCAAAGAGGAAATTTGCCGTATGACTTGAGAGAGCCATAAAGTTGGCACCTATGTGTTTTGAGATTAGCATGTAATTAAAATAGTAAATCAATATTTATTAAGCTCTACTGCAAAACAAATGAGAATTGTAGCAGGGTTGCCACTGCATGCCGGGGTCAAGAGAGCAATGATTTCTCTCTCTCTCGCTCTCTCTCTCTCTCTCTCTCTCTCTCTCTCTCTCTCTCTCTCTCTCTCTCTCTCTCTCTCTCTCTCTCTCTCTCTCTCTCTCTCTCTCTCCATAAAATACATTGCAGCATAAAATGCACCCACTATGACCTCATTTAATTTCTAATAGCAAATGCATATATCACCTTTCTCTCAATCAATTGTTTAGAAAAATTGTATAATAACTTATTGTGGGTTTGTGTGCGTGTGTGTGTGTGTGCAATCGTGTGTGCATAGTTATACTGTATTTGTGTGTATGCTTTAGTCTGTGTGTTTTTGCTTGCGTCTGGACGAGGGGAGGGAGCACTTGAAGGTGAGCTCTCTCTCTCTCTCTCTCTCTCTCTCTCTCTCTCTCTCTCTCTCTCTCTCTCTCTCTCTCTCTCTCTCTCTCTCTCTCTCGCTCTTTCTCGTCCTTCAGCTCTTGTTGTTCTTGTGTAAACGGAGGAGCTGAGAATAACTCTGCTCACGTTACACTTCACTGTGCATAAAACCATCTCAGCAGCGCTGGCTGCTCACTGTCACACACTGTCTGTCTGTCTGGAGCACAGCAGGGCAGGCTACAGTAGAGAGAACCCAGGGTGAGGTCAGCCAATCCTCCCCTACTGTACCCAAAACCTAGATCAGCTAAATCAGCCCTCCACGGCCCCACTTCCAGCCCTAGTCACGCAAACCCAGGACTAACGGGCCTAAAATAACACTGTGACACCTCCACCTCCTATTATAGGCACACACACAAGCACACACAGAGGAGCGCTCACACATACGTACAAACACCTACCCACCCACGCAGAAACACACACACACACACACACACACACACACACACACACACACACACACACACACACACACACACACACACACACACACACACACACACACACACACACACACACACACACACACACACACACACACACACACACACACACACACACACACACACACATACATACACACACACACACACACACACATACACATACACGCACACACTTCACCTCAAAGAGACCCTCTTCCCCTTTCAACCACAGTTATAGAAAGGTGAGTGCATACTCTCTCACCACACTTTCTACACCTATAGCAAGTTAAGGGACTGGAGAAAGCAAACAGTTCTAAATAAATACAACCTCTTTCACTTCTGTAGGCTAAGATGCACAGAATATAGAAGGAATGGCTGCTACACTGTATAGAACTACAGTATATATCTAATGCTATGCAAAAGAGAAAGAGAAGCCAATAAAAACTTAATGGAGCACTCCTTTTATTGTTTAAAAATTGCTCTACATTTTAACGGCTGAAGAAAACATTGGTCAGATTCAATTATGCATAAAAAAATAATAATTATGAGCTGGGGGCTAAATTATTGATGCTGGCATGGAGAGTGGCTCGACGTTGCCAACGTGTCACCGCATTCCTGCTGATGTTTCTTCCTGTATTGATCATTTTTTCATCTAAAAAGGTCCATAAAGTCTTGATCTGTGAAAGATGGCAAGTGGCTGGGAAATCCTGTAATAAGCAGATTGGAGAAATAATACATAATTATTGGAGGGAGTGAAAATGGGTTTGATATCATATCTAACATAGAACACTGGACTTATGAACTGGATTTCTTTGTCACAGTCTGATTTAAACAAAATCAATTGAACCCACTTAAATGTTCTTCGACCGGATGTGTTATTCATTTGTCTGCATCAGTTCCAGTGTGCCATATTTACCAGAAATATTGAAGCACAGTAATGTAAGCCATTTCTACATACTTCTTACCATCTTGTATCACTCTAAGTCACCTGACACCACATGGAGGTGGTGTTATATAATGTCCACACCATTGTTACGTGTGTGTCTGTGTGTGTCTGTGTGTGTTTAAAAAACATGTATCTAAGTAGATTGTTGACTGTCTTTGTATCGGGACTGTCCCTCTCATATGCACGGATGTCACACTTCCTGCGATGCAAATGCCTGTGGTTTAACTGCAGATAGCCACCAAGTACAGAGCATCTGTTGCTTTATCTTCTCTCTCTCTCTCTCTCTCTTGCTCTTTCTTTTTGTCTCTCCACACACAGACAGACAGACAGACAGACAGACAGACAGACAGACAGACACACACACACACACACACACACACACACACACACACACACACACACACACACACACACACACACACACACACACACACACACACACACACACACACACAGCGACAGACAGACACACACACACACACACACACACACACACACACACACACACACACACACACACACACAGCGACACACAGACAGACAGACAGACAGACAGACAGACAGACAGACAGACAGACAGACAGACAGACAGACAGACAGACAGACAGACAGACAGACAGACAGACAGACAGACAGACAGACAGACAGACAGACAGACACAGGAACCAATACAGTGAGGAGGCAAGAGAAAACCACACAATTAATGTGCAGGAAGTTTTCTGCACAAAGATAAATACAAAGTAAAAACATGGTTCAATGAAATGATGCTGTAATAGCACCATGCCAATTTTGGTGTTTTAACACAACTACCTACGTCTTTTAGTTGAATTGACTTCTGGTGCTTTAACACAACTAATTACGTCTTTTAGTTGAATTAACTTTTTTTTCTTCATATTTGTACATTTCTTTCTTCACAACATTGTACAATAAAATGATTTCTCCTGTTTTGGCATTGTTCCTGTCCCTGATCCAGAGATAAATTAAACGGGCTGTTTGGATGTGACATCCGGAGGCAGAGAAACACAATTGAAAGATGAGAGAACGGAAGAGAAATAGACAAGTGCGGCCGGCGTACGCCTGCGATGAGAACACTGTGCTCTTTTCCACCCTACAAGGTTAATGGAACACAGGATTCGACTCGTAGAAAATTCCAGATGACCTTCTGCTTATCTGAGTCTTATTTTGCCGTAACGCTCCCTTGCCTCTGTTCAGTGGCTGTGTTCACAGTGCTTGGTGTAGGTGTTGGGGAGTTAGTGACCCAGAGGCCTGTATGTAGGAACACCTACAACCAGCCAGAGATAAGAGTTTCCTCAGCTAAATATCACAGCTCATTACAACTAAGGAAACTGCACAAAGCCAAAGCCAAAATGGCTGGGATTTGACACACAGCTCTGTTAATCTGAAAGGTTTTGATACATCTCAACTTCACATTTTAAAATATCAAGCTCATAAGGGAAAGGTCAAATTAAGTCAAATTGAGATTATTAAGAGAAAGAACAAGAGCTAGTGCTGAAACACTTTCTGGAGACATAAAAAAACAGATACACATCGCAATCAGGTTTCCCTCTGCCCCTGCTATGGTAGACTGTAGAGGACTGTCCCTCCACTGATCTGGGGTCAGCGAGCAGTGAACCAGGCCCTGAGTGGCTGTCCTGTGTGACTCATGTGTTTGTACTATGTGAGGTAGAGGAGAGCGAGGTGGGCCTGTGTGTGTGGCAGTTAGTCATCTATCACTCTCATCGCCAGTCCGCTCATCTCTCAACACATAACCCAAACACTGTGTGTCAGAGACTCAGACCTAATCAAACACACATGGAGAAGTAAGCATAACCACACATGCATTCCCATCTAACATACAATTAGCTCCCGTAACACATTATGCAGGTCTGACGATTTATCAAATCTATCTGCAATACAATAATGAGCTTAACATTAACGTTTCAAGCAATAATCTTGCAAAAAATCCCACAAAAAAATCTGCACAGCCTTTGCAGAGCAGCCGGTATTTGGTGCGTGGAAATTTCCATCTTATATGTTTGGTGAGGGAGGGGAAATACATGGGACTTATCTTCCCTAATTCAGGGATATTTTGAAAGTAGAACACTCTGGAGAAGTGTGCTTCTGTTAGCCAGGCTAAATTTACTGTTAGTGAGACCACAGAGAGCAGAGACAAAGATTACTCAATCAGATCCTGTATTTTTAGAACAGAGTAGCAATAAGCTCCATACCAAGAGCCTTTGTGTTTCACAATCTGCAATTGTTCACCAGTGTCTGTTCGGAAACATACTCACCGATGTCGACACACACACGCATAAACACACAGATTCACAAGAACGCACACAGCACACACACAAATGCGCGCACACACACCCACACACACAGAAACACACTCAAATCAACAAATGGATATCTACTCATATTGATGTGTGCACGTCTAGTATAGATTACTTCTCCAACCGTAGCAATATTTCACCGTCCAGTAAGTCTAAAATAAGTACAATTTTGAACATTTTAATCTCTGCTAAAGATTACTATCAGAATGAATGCAATAAATGCTACCTTATGTGCATATTTCATGCATTTTGTTTCAACCACTGTGTTTTCTACATCAGGTTAACAGTATGAGTTGCAAAAGTGCATGAAATGAACTAATGGCTGATCATGTTTTATTATTCATAGGTTTAAGGCCAGGCACTAAACCCTAATAGGGTCAACTTTTACCAGTTGATTGTAGACACAAATATGGCCTTTTTTATATTAAAACAATAAAAATATTATATTAAAATATGCAAATTAGGCAACATCTAATTAAATATGCACATATTTGCACTTCACGCAAATACTTTTACTAATGGACACTGGATGAAGTTTAATTTTGTTAAGACACTCCAGGACCAGACTGTTTGTGAATAAATACTTTTTCAGAAGAAAATGTAAATCTAGAATAAAAATGTACAACATAACAACAATTACCTATGTAGAGTATAAGTCTAGGGAACACGTCATAATAAAACATTTACAACATAACAACAATTACCTATGTAGAGTATAAGTCTAGGGAATATGTCATAATAAAACATTTACAACATAACAACAATTACCTATATAGAGTATAAGTCTAGGGAACACGTCATAATAAAACATTTACAACATAAAAACAATTACCTATGTAGAGTATAAGTCTGTGGAATACGTCATAATAAAACATTTACAACATAACAACAATTACCTATGTAGAGTATAAGTCTAGGGAACACGTCATAATAAAACATTTACAACGTAAAAACAATTACCTATGTAGAGTATAAGTCTGTGGAATACGTCATAATAAAACATTTACAACATAACAACAATTACCTATGTAGAGTATAAGTCTAGGGAACACGTCATAATAAAACATTTACAATGTAAAAACAATTACCTATGTAGAGTATAAGTCTGTGGAATACGTCATAATAAAACATTTACAACATAACAACAATTACCTATGTAGAGTATAAGTCTAGGGAACACGTCATAATAAAACATTTACAACGTAAAAACAATTACCTATGTAGAGTATAAGTCTGTGGAATACGTCATAATAAAACATTTACAACATAACAACAATTACCTATGTAGAGTATAAGTCTAGGGAACATGTCATAATAAAACATTTACAACATAACAACAATTACCTATGTAGAGTATAAGTCTGGGGAATACGTCTAAGTATAACCACAAAACATTTGGTGAATGCAGATGCTTCTGAGGCTGAGAACAATTTGCTGGTGTTTGGGAAGTGTCTGACTTTTGGAAAATGTCAGTTAAAGACAAGGACACTGAATTTAGACACTGAGAGGCGTAATTCCTACCTGTATTTAGACCCAATCACCATCTCTTTAAAGTAATTTACTACATATAGTCCAGTTTGTAACATTCTCTATGAAATGGCCTTTTAAATTATGTGTCATTCAATGTAGTGAGCTTTGAAATTATGGATGTATGTCCATTTGAAAGTGGTTACAATTCATGTAATTTTGATGACGGTAGTATACTATCGTTGATGTCCAGATACTACTGTATGGTTGTGACCTGGCAACTGAATTGAACCCGGTGGAAATATTTATCATTTAAATTTGGGAATAAAATATGTCAAGAAGCCCTCCAACTCTAAAACTCCACAACACATTAACGGTGGAGCCTTTTCAAAAGGCACTTTGTTAAAACGAAATTGTGCGTGTCATAATAAAACTGTTGAAATATATAATTTGGAGATTGCTCATAGGTTGTTAGCATGGCCAGTACACAGAATGAGTATCGTTGTGAAATTATATTGGCTTATTGCTCATTGGCCCTCTCGAAAATCTAAACCAGTCTTACAGTCAATGACCCATATGCAAACAATTACCCTATTCCACACAGTGCCTCATTTCCCCATACAGGCTAGTCAAATCTGGGCCAGCGATTTCTCTTTTACTGAGGATTCTCCAAGCATGTTGTGGTCAGAGTGGGAAAAGAAACGTTGAGTGACTGTTATGCAAACTGATAGTAATGCAGTCACTGATATCTGGATAAGTGTTGTTTTCTGATGAAACTCATGCTGACATTTCTTTTATTTTCTTCATTTTATTTTGGAAAAACAATACACTAATCATGTTTTTTTTATACAACAATTTACCATTTAACGGCCCCAAACTATTATACTATTACCTTGCCTCTCCTCTGAGAATGAAGCAAAAGTCAAATATTCCATGAAAGGGGAGAGAGAAAGTGTGAGAGAAAGGGAGAATAGAAAAGCTCAGAAAAGAGAGGTGTAGAGAGAAGAAAAACTAAAGAGAAAGAAAGATTGAGAGCTCACATAGAAACGTGATCATTCGTTTTGGATGTGTGATCCATCACTCTGTTTCTCTACGAGAGAGAGCGGGCGCACAAGAGCAAGAGAGAGAGGGAGAGAGAGAGGGAGAGAAAGAGGGGAATAAAATAAAGGATCTGTGTAACTCCTTGGGAGTGGAGTGGAGGCCTGGGTTAGGGTAGATGTAATGAGACATTCTTAACACGGTCTTAACACGCTCGGCTGCATAGCGCTACGCTCACCGATGCCACGGTCGTCAAGGTCACTGTTACCGTGGCACTACTAGGAGCTGGAGGTTGCCGTGGTATCTCCAAGGTACCACGGAGTGAGACAAGCACAGGTCATGGACACTTCTCTGTTTAACATGCCCTCCGTGTGAGTGTGTGTGTGTGTGTGAGTGTGTGTGTGTGTGTGTGTTTGAGTGTGATCATGGCCAGTTCTATGTGATCTCTTTGTCACCATAAGTCAAGTTTTCATTCCTTTGATCATTTTGATGGTGGCTGTTCAGATACTTAACACTCCAGTGTGATCTTTCATTTCCCGTAAGCTACTGCCTTTCTAATTTGTGTGTGTGTGTGTGTGTGTGTGTGTGTGTGTGTGTGTGTGTGTGTGTGTGTGTGTGTGTGTGTGTGTGTATGTGTGTGTGTCGTCTCTGACAGTTAACCTTTCCACGCCTCAACCGACGAGTGAGTGTGTTCATCACCTAGGTTGCGGTGTGTGTGTGCCTCTGTCTGGGTGTGTCCGTGTGTGTGTGATGTGGTAGCAGAGCCTTAGTTAGCACACGTTGCTTCAGTCTTGAGCTGATCTCTGACTGTGTCCTTAAGAAGAGGAGCTGTGAGGATCAATAGCCATCAGAAGGCTTAAATAAATACATTCATCACACCATGATACAGGCTGACTACACAGTCTACACTACTCCTGCATGTTACCGCTGATTGCGAGCATCGATAGACCTTCTCACTGACTCAATGACTTCAGAGATATCATTTCCAATAAAAAGGGCACGGCGCCATTTTGTTTGTTTATGAAGGGATAATGATAACGATTAACAATACTTCTATTGCCTCAGAAACTACAATAATAGTGTTGTTGATACTTCTATTGCCTCAGAAACTACAATAATGATTAACAATACTTATATTGCCTTAGAAACTAGAAAAATAGTGTTTTTGCTATTACACTTGCTTCAAGTTGGGCAAACTCTCCATGTCTTTAGTTAAAATATCATCTAAAAGGAAATACACCTTCTGTCTTCCAACTGTAAAAGTTAAAGAACAGGCTTTTGAGTAAGTATGGTGCATTATCGCTAAGTAATGTTTCAGGGCTACATTTTAAGCTGTGTAGTGAGCGGTGACAAACAAACTACCATTTTAATTTCAATCAGGAGGAGAAACACATGGCTGGAGCCAATGGAGTCAGCTCTCTCATTCTGCCACTGACTGGGACCATCTGGACCCAATAAAGTTTTTCTCTTTGAATCAACAGCTGTCAAAATGACACAGAACCACTCTTTTTTTACCCTATCAATCTTTCTTTCTTTTTTTCCATTCTTTTTTTTTATGTACTCGTTTTATTGTGGTTGGAGCTTCAAGGTCCGTTTTATTTGGGCAATTACATTCATTAAAGTTTGACCATGTTTACCTGTTTTCTTTGTTTTCTCCATCACTTCCTCTCTCCCTTCCTCTCTGCCTATCTCTCATTCTCTCTCCCTTCCTCTCTGCCTATCTCTCATTCTCTCTCCCTTCCTCTCTGCCTATCTCTCATTCTCTCATTCTCTCTCCTTTCCTCTCTGCCTATCTCTCATTCTCTCATTCTCTCCATTCCTCTCTGCCTATCTCTCATTCTCTCATTCTCTCTCCCTTCCTCTCTGCCTATCTCTCATTCTCTCTCCCTTCCTCTCTGCCTATCTCTCATTCTCTCTCCCTTCCTCTATGCCTATCTCTCATTCTCTCTCCCTTCCTCTCTGCCTATCTCTCATTCTCTCTCCCTTCCTCTCTGCCTATCTCTCATTCTCTCTCCCTTCCTCTCTGCCTATCTCTCATTCTCTCCATTCCTCTCTGCCTATCTCTCATTCTCTCTCCCTTCCTCTCTGCCTACAGTATCTCTCATTCTCTCTTCCTCTCTCCCTTCCTCTCTGCCTACACTATCTCTCATTCTCTCTTCCTCTCTCCCTTCCTCTCTGCCTATCTCTCATTCTCTCTCCCTTCCTCTCTGCCTATCTCTCATTCTCTCTCCCTTCCTCTCTGCCTATCTCTCATTCTCTCATTCTCTCTCCCTTCCTCTCTGCCTATCTCTCATTCAATCTTTCTCTCTCCCTTCCTCTCTGCCTATCTCTCATTCTTTCTTTCTCTCTCCCTTCCTCTCTGTCTATCTCTCATTCCCTCTTTCTCTCTCCCCTCCTCTCTGTCTATCTCTCATTCTCTCATTCTCTCTCCCTTCCTCTCTGCCTATCTCTCATTCTCTCTTTCTCTCTCCCTCTCTGTGAGCCTGGTGATTGAGGGGCTGGACGTCTCAGTCAATCTGTCAGCAGGTGACTGTTTTACAACACACGCACTACACTGATGGACACCATCACTCACCCTGCAACAGCCAGCCACACATACATATACCAAGAGGGAGAGAGAGAGAGAGAAAGACAGAGAGAGAGAAAGAAAGAAAGAAAGAAAGAAAGAAAGAAAGAAAGAAAGAAAGAAAGAAAGAAAGAAAGAAAGAAAGAAAGAAAGAAAGAGGGAGATAGAGAGAGCAAGAGTAAGATAAATTACATGAAAGAGAGAGAGGAGAGATGAAGTGAACGAGAGAGCGAGCAAACTGAATAGACACTTGAAAAGAGGGAGTTCAGGTGACAGAGGGAGAGAGTTACAGTAGGTGTTAAAGTTAGTGTTAGTCGGGTCATGATAAGGTTCTGAACTGATTAAACCCCATGTTGGGGGTTTTCCTCTCCTTAGTGGAGACAGAATCCCTGTGTATGCGTCCAAAATGGCACCCTATTTCCTATATAGTCCACTACCTTTGTAATGTACTATATAGGAACTAGGGTGCCTTTTGGGACCCATACTTTAGTTCTCTCATTCCTGGAGAACAGAGGAAAATTTGTTCCACCCAACTGCCATTATTATTTCATCCCTAAATAGCTCTCAAATGTGTCAAGGCCCAGCGATAATAATATTTTCAATAACTGTACTTCTAGATGGAGCTCAAAATTCTACTACAAACAACTTAATCTAGATGTTATCTGGACGTATGTAAACTAGAGTCTACTGACACACCGGTGAGTCAAATTAAGTAACATAATAAAAAAGTACCCATCAAAATCTGTCAGTTTAAGCTATTTTTTGTTGTGCATGGGCTGCATCTCAACCTACTGCATCTGCCTATGGCAGCATTCTGCATTTGTGGTTATAGGTGGCCGAGCTACAGCAGTGTTTGTCAGACCATGAAACATCCTGAAAATCCGTCTTCTCACGAGAACAGCTGTAGGCTACTAACTAATAACTAATATTACATGGAAAGATGAGAATGTCACAAACACCGTTTTGCTCTACGATGCCCACAAGCCCCCCGGAACTTGTCTAAAGTCAGTACTGTTGATGTGACGACTTATGTTTGTAGCGTCCAAACCGTTTGGGCTACAAACTAATGTGACCCCACAGTGGAAAGAGACTTCACGTCTGGAGGTAACTGGTACTGGTTTAAAAAATGAATGGAAGTATGGAGGTAGTTTTGTGCCTACTCCAAAAAAGGGGTTAAATATGTGTAAAAAAAATAATATATATATATATATTTTTTTTTATTTTTTTTTATTTTTTTTTATATAAAAAACAAAAATATAATTGTAACATGTAAAGGGCTGATCCCATGTTTCATGTGCTGAAATAAAAGATCCCCGAACATTTTCATATGCACAAAAAGCTTATTTCTCTCAAATTTGTTCCACAAATTTGTTTAAATCCCTGTTAGTGAGCATTTCTCCTTTGCCAAGATAATCCACCCGACAGGTGTGACATATTAAGAAGCTGATTAAACAGCATAATCATTACAAAGGTGCACAATAAAAGGCCACTCTAAAATGTGCAATTTTGTCACATAACACAATGCCACAGAGCGGGAAATTGGCATGCTGACTGCAGGATTGTCCACCAGAGCTGTTGCCAAAGAATGCAATGTCCATTTATCCACCATAAGCCGCCTCCAACGCCGTTTTAGAGAATTTGTCAGTATGTCCAACCGGCATCACAACCGAGCCCCTGCACAGTCATGTGAAAACCATAGATTAGGAGCTAATGAATTGATTGACTGTTTTCCTTATAAGTAAAATCGTTTGAATCGTTGAAATTGTTGCATGTTGCGTTTATATTTTTGTTTAGTACAGTGCATTCGGAAAGTATTCAGACCCCTTCCCTTTTTCCACATTTTGTTACAATACAGCCTTATTCTAAAATATTGAAAAAATATCAATCCTCATCAATCTACAAACAATACCCCGTAAAGACAAAGTGAAAACAGGTTTTTAGAAATGTATTCAGACCCTTAGCTATGAGACTTGAATTTGAGCTCAAGTACATCCTGTTTCTATTAATCATCCTTGAGATGTTTCAGTCCACCTGTGGTAAATTCAATGGATTGGACATGATTTGGAAAGGCACACACCTGTCTATATAAGGTCCCACAGTTGACAGTGCATGTCAGCGCAAAAACCAAGCCATGAGGTTGAAGAAATTGTCCATAGAACTCCGAGACAGGATTGCGTCGAGGCACAGATCTGGGGAAAGATAACAAAACCATTCTGCAGTATTGAAGGTCCTCAAGACATAAGCTTTCTTATATCTCCTGTCTTTTTTGTTATTCAATTGTTTCTATGGGATTTGGTAGTAAAGGCTAAGTTCAATATTTTATCAAATCATTTATTTTATTTTTTGATACCTAAAGGGATCCTAAAATTCTAAATCAAATAGCTAAGTGATCCATGGTATGACCATCTTAAAACAATTTCATATGTCAGCTTATAACCCCCCCCTTTCAGTATTTCACATTTCACTAAAAAAGTCCCACCTCATAAAATAAACGAATCAAGCCAGCCAGTGGTGCCATGAGAAGAGAAGAGTCTGGGGATGTGTAGTATAGGGCCAGCCAGGACCATCAATGTCTGACAGAGAAGAATAGGAATATAATGTGGAATGTGTTGGAGACTCCAATCTTACCTCAGGGAGACGTGTGCGTGTATATGCTTGTGCTACGTGTGTTTATTACTGGGCCAAGAGCAGCACTTTCTGACTTTTATTCTACACTGTCTACTGTTGTAGTCTCCACTGCTCGGCCCAAGGTAAACACTACACAATGAAACATAACGAGGAGATAGATACTGGCTGAGGTGTCATGGAGAAAATTCACTATGAGAGTAAACAATGACTCTGGCCCTCAACACAGATGCTCATAAACACACAAAAAATGCATGTGCATTCCCACACATTGACACGAACACCCTGGGTCCTGTTTAGCCTCTCTCATGATTACTATCATTTTCCCATTCTCTGCTTGTCAATGGCAGAGACGGGAGGCAACATAGTGTATCTGATTCTCAATGGGAAACTCTCTTCAAAAAACAGAAAACAAAATACATACAGTATGAACAATATTCTCTCTCAGGAGAGCCAAGAGAGAGTAGCTAGGAGAAAGGTCTAAAGTGTTCCCCAGAACCCTAACGATGGGCCGCCCAGAGGAGGGAAATGCAAACGAGCCAATCTGTTTGTCTGTTTACTGGGAAGAGGAACAGAAGCTAGCTGCGTACTGCCATCCTGCAATGTCATATGGGAGCCAGTCTCCCACAAACGCATGCCTAATGACTCAATATATTCAACCGATCTCTCTCTCTCTCTCTCCCTCCCTCGCCTCTATCCCTCTCTCTCCTCTCTCTGTTTCTCCTGCTCTTTCTCTTTCTTTCTCTTTCCCCCTTTCCTCGCACCTCTTTCTTTCTTTCTTTCTTTCTCTCTCTCTCTCTCTCTCTCTCTCTCTCTCTCTCTCTCTCTCTCTCTCTCTCTCTCTCTCTCTCTCTCTCTCTCTCTCTCTCTCTCTCTCTCTCTCTCTCTCTCTCTCTCTCTCTCTCTCTCTCTCTCTCTCTCTCTCTCTCTCTTTTCCTCTCTCTCTTTCTCTGGCTCTCTTTCTCTCTCCTAATGGCACTCCACTCCAGCTCTTACGCACCCTGCTCTCTGTTCTCTCCTCATCCCCCTCTAAAGGCAGGCAGCCTGACACCTCGCCCTGCCTTTCCAAAAGAAAGTGTGCCGCTCTGGGCCTGGACTCCTGCCAAACTCCCCTGGTAGTCCCAGCTCAGCCAGGATCTCTAGTGGAGGATGTGAAGGCATGCTGTGTGTACTGTAATTGTCAGACCTGGGTGAAATTCAGCACTGATTTCAAGTACTACAATTATAGTTCTATTTTGTGATGACACGTCCTTCAAATCAATACTGTTCAAATTCAGTTGAAAAGTTTGACTTACTAGTTAAAAATCTGTTCAAACCGTCATAGAAAATTAGACAAACCGAATGTACTGAATATCTCATGCAAGCCCTCCCCAAACACTATTGGTCACATGCAAGTCAGTCTAGTCAGTGGTCTGTGGCACAGTAATTCCCAGTGATTTGGTCACAATGGGGTTGAACCGTCTGTTGACCGCGTGGCTGATGTGTGTCAGTGAGACCTCAGTGAGTGTGTTCATGCAGGCCATTGATGGAAGGTCTCTCTCTAAAGCCTGAATTCTAAATCCATCCTGACATGCGATGACATGTTGGAGACTGGACAGGCATGCCAACTGAATTTATTCAGTATTTTTTCTCTCTCTCTCTCTCTCTCTCTCTCTCTCTCTCTCTCTCTCTCTCTCTCTCTCTGCGCATGCGTGGGCGTTTGTGGAGCGTGTGTGAGAGCTCGAGCTTTGAGCGCGTGTATTTGGGTCTTTTCCTTATATATTTCTATTCTATTTGTATTTATTTTTTACTTCTAAGTTTGTTTATTTGATTTAGTATTTATCTTGTGGGTTGTTTGTGCTGCCTGCTTTCTTAGGAAGCATGGCAGCTCAGGCTGGGAGTGGGCTTGATGTCCTCACACGCCGTCACGGAGTCAAAATAGTAACCGTGGCGAGTGTAGAGGCTTGTTGTCTGGGTGTAGGAGAGATTGTTGGCCATCTAAACATTGTCTCCGCATCCAGAATGAATGGCGCGACCGTGATTTTTTTGAACTCGGTGGAAAAAGCAAACGAGGTGGTTGCGCGAGGTATAATCATTGACGAAATACTTACACCTGTTTTACCGCTGTTGTTACCGTCTAAAAAAGTCACAATATCGAATATCCCTCCGTTTCTCAGTGATGATATTTTGAAACAAGCGCTGTCACGGTATGGAAAGTTGGTTTCGCCGATCAAGAAGATTATGATCAGGTGTGAATCTCCTTTATTGAAACATATCGTTTCATTTAGGAGATTTGCTTTCATGATTATTAAAGATGACGCAGAATTGGACTTGGCGCTAAATTTCCGTGTGGACGATTTTGAATATGTAGTGTTTGTTACTACTGACAAAATGAAGTGCTTTGGATGTGGTAAATCGGGCCATTTAATCCGTTCATGTCCTGACAAGAATGCAGCTGGAGGTAGTAAGGATAGTGGTTCGACTGAAGAAACTACTGTTAAACCGTCTGGGGTCGGTCTGGCTGAAGCAGTGCCGACCGTGGATACACCTGCTGGGGAAGGAACATCTGTTGAGGGGCCTGTGGAAGCTGGATCGACCTCGACGGAATCGGTGAATGAAGGTAGGGATACTTCTGTAGCTGCAGAAACTGGGCTGTTGAACAGTGATGTAGAACACATGGGGGAAGATGATGTGTCTGACACAGAAGCGGAAAATAGGATGTTTAAAATACCAAAAAAACGAAAAAATGTCGCAAAGATCAGTAAGGCAAAGTGTTTTAAAAAAGAAGTGTTTGACGATCAGAAAGAGTCAGAAAGTGGAAGTGAAATGTCTGACTCAAGTACAGTGTTGTCACAGATCGAAGGTATTAGCAGAAGCTATGATGTTGATGACATAAAACATTTCCTTAATACCACTAAAAACAAAAGAGGTGTGATTGTAAAAGAATATTTCCATGACTTAACGCAGTTTCATGACAAAGCCAAAAGCCTAATAACAGCTGGGTGCCTTTCAGACAGGGAGGTTTATCGGTTGAAAAAGATTGTGAGCAAAGTTGGCACGGAATTAAATGAAAATGAGGACTAAGAATAATCTGGTTTTGCTTGTTTTTTTTTGTTTGTTTATTTATTTCAGTATGGCTGAAGTGCGGATTGCCTCCTTGAATGTTAATGGTGCTAGAAATTATAGAAAAAGAGCTGAGCTGTATGAAATTATCAAGCAGAAAAAAATAGATGTCACTTTGATTCAGGAAACGCATAGTGACGTGAACAACGTTAATGATTGGATGAAGGAATGGGAAGGTTTATCTTTCTTCAGCCACAACACCACGTTAAGTGGAGGAATAGCAATATTATTTGCAAAAACCTTTAATCCATGTTCATATCAAGTTAAAGAGTTTTTGAAGGGTAGACTTTTAAAAGTGACAGCACAAATGGAGAATTATAATTTTGTTTTTATTTGTGTGTATGTCCCCAACTCAACAATTGATAGGATGTTGTTTTTAGACACATTATGTTCTGTTTTACAAGATGTTTCTAATGATGATTATTTATTTTTAGGAGGAGATTTTAATTGTACAGTGAGTAATTGTGACAGAAATCATATTGAACCCCATATGCCTTCAAGAAAACGTCTCATTCAAATAATAAATAGGCATGAGTTAAGTGACGTATGGAAGTTTTATCATGAGGATAAAAGACAATATACTTGGGCACATGCACGTGATAATGTTTTATCTCTGGCAAGACTGGATAGATTTTATGTGTTTAAGCATCATGTTGGTATTTTTTAAAATTGTTGTATTTTTCCTGTTGGTTTTTCAGATCATTGCATGGTGCAATGTTCTTTTATTTTGAATTCTGTCAAGCCTAAAAGTGCTTACTGGCATTTTAATTTAACTTTGTTAGATAATAAGGATTTTATACACACTTTTAAATTGTTTTGGGCTGATTACAGAACAAAAAAAGAATCTTTTCGATCAGTACAAAAATGGTGGGATTTTGGAAAAGTACAAATTAAACAGTATTGTCAGCAGTATGCTCACAACAGCACCAAAGTTTTAAATCTGTCAATGAAAGACTTAGAGAATGACATAATTAAGATACAGGAATTGGCAGAATCAACAAAACAACAAAGCTATTTGAAAATTCTTTCTAAGAAAAAGAATCAATTGGCAGAACTATTAGGGGTTAAAACACAAGGGGCTTTGGTCCGGTCAAGATTTATAAGTCTTGATCAAATGGATGCACCTTCAAAGTATTTTTTTAACCTTGAAAGGAAAAATGGGCAAAAAAGAATCATTCATGCTTTGCGATCTGAGGAAGGAATTCTATTGTCCAATCCTGTAGTGATTAGAAGGAGGGCAATTGGTTTTTATGAGAAACTGTACAGAAGTGAACTAGGATCAGACAATATCAATGAGAGTGTCTTCTTTGAGGATTTACCAAAGGTGTCTGATGAAGCTAATGCAGAGATTTCAGGTGTGCTTAGCCTGGGAGAACTGCATCAGGCCGTTCAGAGCATGGAATCCGGAAGGGTGCCTGGAATTGATGGCATACCAATAGACTTCTATAAATGTTTTTGGGAAGTTTTAGGAGAGGATCTCTTAGAAGTACTCAATGGTAGTTTGGACGAAGGTCTTCTACCTTTGAGTTGCCGGAGAGCAGTCCTGACCCTCCTGCCCAAAAAAGGAGATCTCACAGAGATCAAAAACTGGAGACCTGTTTCACTTCTGTGTAGTGACTATAAACTTCTTTCAAAGATTTTAGCAAACAGATTATCAATAATTATGAATGAGTTGATTCATCCAGACCAAACCTACTGTGTCCCCAAAAGGTCAATTTTTGATAATATTTCCCTTATTAGGGATATTTTTGATGTCTCTAAGTTATCAAATAGTGACATTGGACTGATTTCACTAGACCAAGAGAAAGCTTTCGACAGAGTTGAACACACATACTTATGGGAAACGTTAAAAGCTTTTGGTTTTAGTAAAAGTTTTATAGATAAAATTAAAGTTTTGTACAATGATGTTGAGAGCATACTCAAAATGAATGGTGGCTTATGCACTCCTTTTAAAGTGTTTAGGGGAGTGAGGCAGGGATGCCCGCTATCTGGAATGCTATATTCGCTAGCAATAGAACCTCTGTTACAACAATTGAGAAAAAATGTACAAGGTTTTAAGTTGCCTAATTTTGTAAAAAGTATAAGAGTCTCTGCATATGCTGATGATGTTTTAGTGTTTGTTAGTCAACAGAGGGATGTACAGGTTTTAATGAGTGTACTTGATGATTTTAAAAAACTGTCCTCTGCTAAAACTAATTGGGAAAAAAGTGAAGCAATACTAATAGGGGATTGGAAAAATGGTTATTTTCCCCTTCCTCCTGGTTTAGTATGGAAGAGAGGAGGCTTTAAATATTTGGGTTTTTTTTTAGGAGATGAAGCAACTGTGCAAAAAAATTGGGAAGGAACTCTTGAAAAAGTTAAAGGTCGACTTGAAAAATGGAAGTGGTTAATCCCAAATATGTCATATAGAGGTCGAACTTTAGTTATAAATAATTTAGTAGCTTCCTCTTTATGGCATAAGTTAACATGCATTGATCCTCCTTTGCGTCTCTTAGCAGAGACTCAAGCGATTTTAGTAGATTTTTTCTGGGACAAGTTACATTGGGTTCCTCAGAGTGTATTGTTTTTACCTAAAGAAGAAGGAGGACAAGGATTGGTACACCTTCAAAGTAGAGCAGCAGCTTTTCGTTTACAGTTTTTGCAAAGACTTCTTGATGGTTCAATAATTTCAAGCTGGAAAGTAGTTGCGTGTAAAATACTACAAAATCTTGGAAATTTGAAAATGGACAGAAATCTTTTCTTTATGGACTTGTCAAAACTGAACCTCAATGGAATGCCTATTTTTTATCGGAATGTTTTTAAAGTGTGGAACATGTTCAAAGTGCAAAGAGAAAGACATTTTGAATCTCTTCACTGGATCCTTGAAGAACCGTTAATATATGGAGCACGCTTTGATTTAACACACAATGACTGTACATTTCCTGGACTCACGGAAACACTTGTGGCTTCCAAAATATGTACAATGGGGAGTCTCGTTAACTTGACAGGACCAGACTTTGGGAACATGGAAGAAGTTGCTTTGAGTCTAAAAATTAAGTCTAGACGATTTGTTTTTCATTTATTAGAAAAATGGAAACAAAGACTCACTTCTGATGAACTGAAACTTTTATCAGACTATAGTGAAAAAAAAAATGTTCCTAATGAAAAAGATGTATTATCTGAGTTTTTAATTTTTCCTGTGTTAGATGATGTTTCAGGAATGTTTTTAAGCTCTGGTAAATCCCTATGTTTAAACTTTTTTTCAAGTACTGGTAAATCTTTTTATAAAGCTTGTGTTCTTGTTTTTAATAAAAAAGTGCTTGATAAGAGGGTTGATACACCATGGCGTAATGTTTTAAAACTACGTGTTGATGATAAGCCAGAATGGAGATCATTGTATAAGCCACCTTTAAGTAAAAGAGTTGGGGACATACAATGGAGACTTTTACATGGTGCAATAGCAGTTAATGCTTTTATTTCAGTTTTAAATACTGATGTCACTACAGAATGCCCTTTTTGCTTAAAAAGAGAAACTGTTTTTCATGCCTATATGGATTGTTTTAGACTGAAAAGGTTGTTTAGTTTATTATATGATTTATTTTATAGTTTCAATGAATCTTTTTCTATAGACGTATTTATTGTTGGTTTTAAATATGTTAGAAGAAATAGGTTTATTTGTCAGTGTTTAAATTTTCTTATAGGTCAAGCAAAGTTGGCAATCTATATGAGTAGAAAAAACAAGATAGAAATGGGTGCAGATCAAGATATTAATATTCTGTTTTTAGCCATGGTTAAATCCAGAATACTCATTGATTTTCGTTTTTATAGTTCCATGGATGATGTTATTACATTTGAAATGAAATGGTGTAAGAATGAAGCTCTGTGCTCTGTTATTGATGGAAAAATATTTTTTTCTCTTCTACTAATGTAGAAAAAGATTGGTAAATGTTGATTGTTTGAAAACTTGTAATAAAGTCGTCTTTCAAAATTCAAAAATTCTCTCTCTCTCTCTCTCTCTCTCTTTCCTTTTTCTCCCTTGATCATTTGTTCCTCTCTCTCTTTTGTCCCTCCCTCACCCATCACTCTCGCTTCTTCCTCCCCCTCCTTTTCTTCCTCCCTCTATCATGTCACAGAGCTGTGTGGAGCGCAAGCTGTCACATTATTTCCCAACAGACATTGCGCTTGTGTGACAGAAGACTGGAGTTGTATATCACTGGGTGACACTGTCTCTTTCTCCCTCCCTTTCTCTCTCTCTCTTCTCTCTCCCTCTCTCTCCCCCTCTGTCTCTCACTCTCTCTCCCTCTCTTTCCTTCTCTTTCCCCCTCTCTGCAGTCAACATCAAATATCACTGGGCCTTTTTGATCACTTAAAAGGCTGGTATTAGGAGAGAAGCAGTCGCTTAAACAAAAGCAAACAGACAAAGTGTTTCATCTGTCATGTTTGTCAGTGGGCCATATGTGCATTCTAACAGCTGTGCTATCAGAGAGGAGGTAAACAACTGAAGTATCCACTCCATATCACACATTATGGCCGTCCAGAAAACAACAGAGCTCAAATAACACTCAGTGCAGTCAACGAAGGCAGCAGAAGCACAAGGATTCACTGTTAATGCTTGGCTACTGCAGCAATTGTGAGCGTAGCTTATCTTTTGGGCCACATTTAGGCATGTTTGAATGTGTGTGTGTCTCTGTCAGAAATGTGTTATAAAGGCATATTCTGCAATATACATTAATTACTTTGTACTTCCCTATGGTCACAGTGATCAGCTCCTCATCTAAAACCCTTTACTCCATTTCCTCTCATGAACATCAGCGAGCCGATCTGTGATCTATAGCTGGTTTATATATATTTTTATTTCATTTAACTTTTATTTAACTAGGCAAGTCATTTAAGAACAAATTCTTATTTACAATGGCGGCCTACCTACAGGGTCAGCCCCTGGAGCAAATTAGAGTTAAGTGCCTTGCTCAAGGACACATCGACAGGTTTTTCACCTTGTCGGCTCGGGTATTCAAACCAACGACCTTTCGTTTACTGGCCCAACGCTCTAACCGCTAGGCTACGTGCCGCCCTGAGGCTGGGCCCGCGTCCATGCCTTGTAATTCTAATTGAATGCACGCCTTTTAATTCTAATTGAATGCACTGAGGACTTTGGCACGGGTAGGGTCAGTCCAGTACCCACCGCCCGGCCAAGCGAGTGTCCGCTCAGCATATTGTTTCCATGGCACCTGTCCCCTCAGATTAATAACTCCTAGGTCCGTCCTGGCAAGGCATGCAGGGATACCCAGAAATTACAATACTAATTCAACACCATGGGATTTATACTGCAGACACCCCAAAATTTACGAGACAGAGGGGGAGAGAGAGGGAAGGGGAGAGAGAGAGAGAGGGATAGGGAGAAAGAGAGAGAGAGAGAGAGAGAGAGAGAGAGAGAGAGAGAGAGAGAGAGAGAGAGAGAGAGAGAGAGAGAGAGAAAGAAAGAAAGAAAGAAAGAAAGAAAGAAAGAAAGAAAGAAAGAAAGAAAGAAAGAAAGAAAGAAAGAAAGAAAGAAAGAAAGAAAGAAAGCAATTATTATTGTGTTCCTCATCTCATAATGAGTTAGAACAATGCAGTTAATGGCATTATTGGCCCGCCACCAGAACTCTGGACATGTACAGTATATTAGCCTGATAGCACTTTTTTACCAATGAATCACTCCAACGCACACGGCAATATTCAAATCTATGTTATTAAAAGTGTTGGAACAACAGTATCAGATTTATGCTCTGTTATTTTACTATGGATTGATCATCACAAACACCCATCGCGGGCGTATCTGATTGGGGGGGGTTGGTTTAATCCATTTTGATTGCTGAATGGACAGCTGCATGCTGTGTGTATTTGTGTGTGTGTGTGTGTGTGTGTGTATTTGTGTGGTGTGTGTGTGAAACTCAGATGATTGGCTATGGAAATGAATTACAGTATTGTTATTTACTTCAATATTTCTATTATGTCTTCATTACAATACATCAACATATAAAAATCCTTTGCGTTCCGCCACATATGGCAAACTATTGTCTGATACTGTATACTGAGAGGAAAACATTTTATATTATTTCCTCCTCATTCTCTACAGATTGTATTATCTGAAAGTAAGGTCTCAGATACTATAAGAAATCATTACAAAACATTGCTTTAGTAACAGCCTCATACATAGATTTGCAGAAAAGTCTCCCTCCATGAGTCCATGCTACTTAGGGGAATTAGAAAGATACACATTTCATTTAAAGTAAGATTTAAAAGGCTTTTCTCTGCATTGGAATAGCAGAACATTATCATTCAAAAGTCCTTTGAAGGAAGCCATAGTGTAACATATTTGTACAGATAGCCTGGTGTAACATATCTGTACAGGTATTCTGGTGTAACATCTTTGTACAGATTGCTTGGTGTAACATATTTGTATAAGTAGCATGGTGTAACATATCTGTACAGGTAGCCTGATGTAACATCTCTTTGCAGATAGCCTGGTGTAACATATCTGTACAGGTGGCCTGGTGTAACATCTCTGTACAGATAGCTTGGTGTAACATATTTGTACAGGTAGCCTGGTGTAACATATCTGTACAGGTAGCCTGGTATAACATCTCTGTACAGGTAGCCTGGTGTAACACATCTGTACAGTTAGCCTGGTGTAACATATCTGTACAGGTAGCCTGGTATAATATCTCTGTACAGGTAGCCTGGTGTAACATATCTGTACAGTTAGCCTGGCGTAACATCTCTGTATAGGTATCCTGGTGTAACATCTCTGTACAGGTAGCCTGGTGTAACACATCTGTACAGTTAGCCTGGTGTAACATATCTGTACAGGTAGCCTGGTATAATATCTCTGTACAGGTAGCCTGGTGTAACATATCTGTACAGTTAGCCTGGTGTAACATATCTGTACAGGTAGCCTGGTGTAACATATCTGTATAGGTTGATATAGCCTGGCGTTAGACGGCGTGTTCAGTCTTGAGGTAGAGTGGCAGTCAGGGACGCTCCCCGACACAGCAACCGAATTACCAGCGTTCAGTACCGTGACAGTGTTGAGATTACAATTGAGTTTCCCTCCCCCTGACCCTCCCTCTCTCCCTCTCTCCCTCTCTCCCTCTCTCCCTCTCTCCCTCCCTGACTGCTCAATAGCAGGTGCTGTGCTAAGAAAGCTGTTACAGCCATCCCTGAGTGGTTGTGTCAGCACCGCTGCCGGGGTTGAGCTCTCCAACCTGCTCACAGTTTCAGGAAATAAAAGCGAAAGAAAGAAAGAAAGAAAAGAAGGGGGGAAAAAAGCAACTCTCTGCTCCGGTCCCCAAATGACACCCGCTGGGAGCTATCGTGTGCTAAATTTCTCCGGGTGGTTCTCCAGTGCGTTCTGTCTCAGGCCCCCGGACTACCATTTACAGACAGAGCCATATTGGGCCGTTCTGCATGGAGAGGCCTGACCAGCTGTGTTCAGCAGAAAAAAAACACAACAACAAAATAAATAAATAAACTAATCAACAAACACATAAGAAACGGCTAATTTTGTCGCCTTAGCAAATGCTTGGATAAGGCACTTTTTGTGTGCCATCTGCAGAAAAATATACGCAAAGTCGTAGTGCCGGACCTTGATTGTGGTGGGGCTTGAGTTGGGCCTAACTGCCCCAAAACTCCTGACTGCTGTGGAAAAGTCACCTCACTGCTGCAAATACACCCCTCTAGGAGTCATATTCACAGACGTTTGAGGGTACTGTACTTAACGTTTTAACTTGTAGAACTGTTTTCTTTTACCCTGTGCCTGCATTCACTGATACGGTCTCACGTCTGAAACACAAATGAAGATGATCTGTCGTTATGATCTCTCGTCTTGAACACAAATGTGACACTTAAGACTCGAGGGTTTTGCAGCGATAGCTATGCAAATGTGTCTGCTTTGAGAGCAGAGGCAGCACCGTGCGCATCGCCTAGAGCTCACAATAATCACAGGGGGCTTGTGTGCAAACAAGAGACGCTAAGCATCTCAAACCTCTGGGAGCAACGCAAACACATACACACACACATACTGTATATACACATATGCAAACAAGACGTAATACATCTCTAGCACACACACACACACACACACACACACACACACACACACACACACACACACACACACACACACACACACACACACACACACACACACACACACACACACACACACACACACACAAACACACACACACACACACACACACACAAAGTCAGGTGATTGCTCAATGCCTGCTGACATTTTTTTCTTACCTTCTAAACTTCTCTATTTGATATACATTCCTTCCATCCTTCCTTCTGGAGGAACCAAAGGAGATATTTATAGTCTCTACATGTCGATATTAAAAGCCTCTCTCACTCTATGAATGAACTTCAGTTTTGTATTTCATTTAATTCATGTTTTGTTGACTTGCATTTCAATGTATTTTGTAGATTTCACAATTATAAAAGCATACTGTAGAGAGATATTATTTTTACATCTCTTTTCTACTTTCCTGTTACACCCAAGCATCCAAGTACAGAACAGTCCAGGTCTTTGAAACGACCTAACAGGAACAGGAACATGGATTTGGCCTCTCAGCATAATCCATGAAAACGTGTTTAGGAGAGAGATATGTTAGCACATAGGTAATCTAAATTTAACATACGCCCCATCATGGGCCGTTTCGTTTTACGTTCACAAAAATGATAAATTCCAAAGGTGACCTGATGGGTTTCCTTTCAGCAGATTGATCGGCCCATGTGAGGGTGTCACAAAACGGACGGGGCGGACACAGTATACCCTCAGTACACCCTTAGCGGCCAACATAGGACATACTGTAGGCTATCTAACTCTTTCACGCACTGAACCACCTTCAGAGTATTTAGACTAAAGTCAGAATGGTCGACAGTACTGAACACAAAAATAATCCTGTATATTTCTTATGCATCGTCTGTTCTTGTCTCTTTAAATATATTCCCCAAACTAGGAATTATTCTTCTTTATTTTGGAACTAATTACACTTTAGAAAGGCACAACATTTTGTGAAAACAGAATGGCTGAAATGGCTGAAATATAAAAATACATGTGAGAAACAAGGGAGTGGATTTCCACAGTGTGTTTCAGAGCAGAGCAGAAACGTTGTGCATCTTTTGTGTGTGTTTTGGAAAAAGCAGGACTGTGAGATTCTCCATCTCTAGAACAAGTAAATAACCTCTGCAATTTATCACAAGTACAAGAAGGAAATGTCAAGGGCAGAGGAGTCCCTTCTCTCTAGGTCACACACAAACGTGCACACACACGCAAATAAACACACACACACACACACACACATATACACAAACACAGTGTATGGTGCTGTGACCGCCACACATGCACTAAATAAAAGTTGGGGCATTGACAAATCACAGGGAACTGGAATAGGGGCCCAGGTGGGACTAATTGAAATGAACTTTACTTGGGAGGGAAATACCTAGTAAAGGTGAACTTTCTGGGTGTGTTTGTGTTGCATCATCATGGGGCCTAACTTTGAGCTCATCTTTACTTGGGGAAACCTGGTTACAGCAGAAGGAATAAGGTCATTGTGTTATTTGGAGCTTGATTCTAGTCACCTGGTTGAGACACTCAGTGGGTTGAGACAAAGCTATTCATTAGCTACCTGGTTTACGGTATGTGTGTGTGGGTGTGTGTACATCTGTACCTCAGTGTTTGATGTAGCCATGCCTAACATTTGTATCAGTCAAAGAGTGTGTCTACTACTAGTGTTTTTGTGTGTATACCATTTAGCAACTCTGTCTGTCTGTGAGTGTGGGGTTTGTTAGTTGGGGACACTCCACAGTCTCAGAAGCACTTGCAGTTCCACAGACAGTAACTGGGTAATTCCTCAGTGGCTGTTTAGAGTGTCTCCAGCAGCGCTAAGTGTTCTGCTGATCAGAAAACAGGCCTACTCTAGTCAGTTTGTTTAAAGTCCCTTGAGAAGGCTCTCATGTCCTTCCCTCTCTTTCTTTTTCACCCCCCCTATCTGTACTTCTCTCGTTGTTTTATTCTCTCCATCTCTCTCTCTCTCTCTCTCTCTCTCTCTCTCTCTCTCTCTCTCTCACACACACACACACACACACACACACACACACACAGGCATGCACACACACTCAGAAACACGGACACAAACCTGCTCTACTCGCTGTTAGGCTTCAGACAATACAGTGAGAGAACTAATCTCAGACAGACAGACAGACAGACAGACAGACAGACAGACAGACAGACAGACAGACAGACAGACAGACAGACAGACAGACATGATTAGGCAGCGCAGTAGACTAGTGTTCTACACTCAATACTATATTTCAGTTTGAAATAGGCTACATATTATTGAAACAACATGTCTGTCTCAATTAGATAAACTCCAGGCTACTGATATAAGATCATTCAACAATCCTCTATATATTGTGTCAGACTGACACAAAACATAGTATGTTAGTATTTGACTGAGATTATTTTGTTTCTCCAAAGTTGGGCTAATGATCGAATCAGTGCTCACATACTTCTCCCACTAGTATTGAATGCTTGAATATTTTACTCTTGTCACTTGCAATCACAGACCTCATATTCTACAAGCCACAAACATGCTCTGGCGCATGCCCAAAATGCTTCACAAATGCAATAGAAATAACCCAGTGTCCTATTGGTCTGTCTTGTGTGCATGTGTGAGTACACACATTTGCTTGTGTGGTATGTGCAAGGAAGATGTGTGAGGACGGGAGGGAGATGCCCTTTAACACACACTCACACACACATAATACATGGGTGCATTAAACTCACCTACACACACAGAAATTATTAATCACAAGTTGTCCACATCACAGCCTAATGAATTCAATCATGGCCATAATGAGTGTATGTTTAAGGGCTGTGTGTAATGAATGTCACAAGGAGGCGTCTGTATTCCTCACCTCTCCACCTCAGGCACTAATTATAATCCACCCATCAGAATGCTGCGTCTGTGCGAAGACACCAGGAGAAGGGGGAACGGGGTGTGTGTGTGTGCGTGTGCACATGATCGTGTGTTTGTGTGTAGTGTGTAGGCCGAGGATGATCTATACACAGGGCGAGCTATACCCTCTCCTCACTCCCCACCCCATCTCATCCCTCCTCTCCCTCCCCAGCCCGACATGGAGGGGTAATATTTACACAGCGCCCTCTTTACGACCCTGACGGTGACCGCTCACACTGACAGCTCACTAACGACACAAACTGTGCAAAAGAACTGACTGACACACACACACACAAACAAACACATGCATGCACACACACAGAGACAAACACACACGCACACATATTTAGTGGTGATTTAGAGACTATTACTTCCAATCCTAACAACACTTGCCCGTGACTTTACAGCCTCATCATGTACTAGACATATGCTATTAAAATCTTAGACTATTTTACATGATGAGATTGACAACAGATGACCACTGAAGGTCACTGAAGAGATAACATACAACATATCTGCCATGTTTTCAATAGCAACTAGAATAATGGACCTTATTCTGACATTCCCAAGACCTAAACCAGTTGATAGGAATAACAGATCTGACATACCTGTCCATGCACTATGCCATATTGCTTGGCCAATAAAATGTCTACCTTTTTAATAATGAGCCTCAGAATCCACTGCAATAACATCGTAACACTTAAGAGAAAACTAAAAACCTCAATTACACCATCTAGACATACTGTCTGTGTGTGTTCTCCACCGAGTGGTCTGCTATGCTCTGTTCTGTTCTGTTCTGCTCGCCCCAGTAAAGGTGAAGTTTCCTCACGGGAGCTGACAAGTGTGAAATTGCAATAGGAAGTAGTGCTTCAAACCCTGCCATTTACCACTCTCATTAACATACCCTAAACCCCCAGTCTGCCTGGTTGAGCCAGTCCCTGCCTCTAAACATGAGCTCACCAAGGTAATAACATACATATTATGCATGACAGTGCCTGCCTAAGAAACCCCTCTCAAACACACACATCCACTCTTTAGATTCAATGGTGTTAGTTTGCCCAGTGGTATAGTATTGAGTAAAGGGCCAGGAAAAGAGGTATTGGATTGAGTTGGAGAGTAGAGAGAGAGCTACATGGCTTAAAGGACATCTATACGTCTATAGCACCAGGTTCTGGTCTGAGACACAGATCTATGTCTCTCTGAGGAGAACTGGGCCTCTCAGTTTTACTGCCAAAGGTACGGGGTGAAAGGAGCCACGGGTCATGACCTTCCTCTTTGAAGCCACTGCCTTTCTCTCTTTTTCTGTTTCTTTTTCTTTTACTCTTCAGTCCCTCTTTCTTCCTCCTCCCTCTCTTCCTATATCTTACCCTCTAACTCTCTCTTCATCTCTCCTGGCCACCATCTCTTTTTCTCCCTCCCTCCCCCTCTTTCTCTATTTAATTTAACCCCTGATCTCCCTCCCTCTCCACCTCTCTTTTTCCTTTCCTCTCTTTCTCTATACCCCCTTTCCCCCATCGCTTCCTCTCCCCTTCTCCCTCCCTCCGTTCCTCTTTCCCCATCTCTCCCTCCCTCCTACTGTAGGTGAATTGTCCGCTGGGCTGAAGGTTAGCCAGCCTTCGGGCCACTCCTTTGGTCATCGAGCTGAGAGAGAGGGGACACTGAGCGGACACTGACGCTGGTTCTTTGTCTTTGAGGAACGGAGCGACTGCCTGCTATGCCCATATCGCTGCGGCAGTGTAATTGATACAGGCTCACGCTGCTGGGCTTAACAGAGATCCTGCCGTTCGCACACAGCCTGAGATCACACAGCTGTAGGGCTCACAGTACAGACAGAGAGCGCTCACACAAGATCACACACAGAGTGCTGGCGAGATCACAGTTACAGAGACACAGAGGAGATGGTAAGCGATAGAGAGGGGTGCCTGCTTGGTTTATCGGACAATGGTTAAAGGTGCAGTACACAGAAATCTATTTCCTGGTTGCTAAAATTCAAATAGTTTGTCTTATTTCCGTTTATGTGACAAAACAAGCAAGTATAGTGTAGAGAATCATTGTACCATCTAAACCGCTGTGAAATATATTTTCCATAACCAAAAATATTGTATTTTCAGCTGTTTGAAGCTGTTGTAAAAAAACGAAAGTAAAAGACGCAAAAATGTAACATAAGAACGGAAGCATAGATATAGCACATAGAACAGATCTACCACTTCTTAGACTTGCTTTCAATGAGAATGTATATCTATAATTCACATTTCTATGTACAGTTGTTTGGGTGGCCCAAAAACGTACATATTGAAGCTTTAAGCTGATATGATTAGAAAATCTCACTATGTGAAAAAACAAGTGCCTGGTGAAATCTGGGCCACACCTGAACAGAGATACCCTGTACAGCAGTATCACCTCAATACCACACTAAAACCCCACCAAGGATCACTAGCAAGCAGGTCCTTACCGCTTACACACACACGCACACGCACACACACACACACACACACACACACACACACACACACACACACACACACACACACACACACACACACACACACACACACACATACATACACACATACACAAATACACACACACTGGTTTTATCCCTCCGCCTGACATTCAGTGACATTTCAGAAGTCGTTAAAGGTGTGTGCACAGGGACCAGGAGAACGTGGCCAAAGGCGCTCCTCAGGCGGAAAGAGACCGCCGTCTCTGTCAGGACATAAAACATGGCTGGATGAACTGATTATGCTGTCAGAAAAATCACACCCGCACATTTCACCCAACTTCCCCCTCTGAAGATGTATTTAGTGTGTTGACAAATCATCTGTTCAGTATTTTAGACACACATGAAATGGATGCCCCGGCGGGAAGGCTGTGTGCATGGCAGGTTGCTCAGTGCTCAAGGTAGAGGTGGCATTTAGCACACAGATCTAGGATCAGATTAGCCTAGCACAATCTGGTAGAGGTGGAGGTGGCCTTTAACACACAGATCTAGGATCAGATTAGCTTAGCACAATGTGAACTTTAAACATGAATGGGATGGTAATATAGAGGACCAAAAGTAGGTGGAGAAGCCCTATGTTGATCTAATGAACTGCAGCTGCTGGGCTGAGCAGTCTACAGTAGGTGGAGAAGCCCTATGTTGATCTAATGAACTGCAGCTGCTGGGCTGAGCAGTCTACAGCCTGCTCGGCTGTGAGTCTGTGACACAAACACACAAACACACACACAGGGTCCTCGGCAGATAAGAGTCTCCACTTTTACGAGCCTCTTCCTCCCCACTAACAAACAGACTATTAACCGGCGGTCAGCCTCTGGCTCCTCCTGGCCTGCTGACAGCTAATGTCTTGCTATTTGTCCATCTCTGGTACCGACTCCATAAAGGCCCGGCTGTAAAAAAAAACAAAAAAACAGTGACCCATCCCGTTAGGGGCCGACCCTCTTCTCCCAGTATTTACAGTCAGGTTTTCTATGCTGTGATTAGTGGGCTGTGTTAAAGGGGGGCGAGGAGGGAGCCAAGGAGGGGGCCGAGGAGGTGGGTGAGGAGGGGGCAGAGGAGGTGGGTGAGGAGGGGGCAAGGTGAAGTCCGTGGAGGGAGTCTTGGAGCCTCCAGGTTCAAAGCCCCTCCCTGTGGAGAGTCTGTCAGGTCCAATACGAACACAAACACAGACAGAGGCAATGCCCTGATTACAGGGATGAAGCTAGGAGCTCTCTGGGCCCCAGTGAAGAAAAACAGCATCTACACACTCAGACAATTGGAGTCTCGAAGTAAGTGCACCAGGGCGAGTGCAAAGAATTTCTCGGAAATGGCTAGCTTGTTGGGTCATTGAAAGAAATATATAGAAACAAAAAGCTATTCTATTCTTATTTTACAGCATGTTATTAATCACAGTATACCAAGCTGTACCAGACCTCCACAACACCCAATCCTCTTATCCCCTGACTGAAATCCTCAGAATAAGCCATTCCTCTCTGTGTACCATGGAATATGATGTCTGCTAGCCTTGCTAGCGTCTGCTAGCCCATACCACAGAAACCCTACATATATCTTCCATGCAAATCTTTCTCCCTGAGTCCCTGCTAAGAGTGAAAGTCAGCCAGGTCACTGTCGAACCTCAGCCCATCAATCGAGACGGCGTGGCGACGGCAGCGCGCACGCCACATGGGGAGGTCCCTACATTCCCACATTGCACGCAGAGGTAATGGAATCTCTGGGACACCTGGGGGGACATAAGTCGCGGCGAAGAGAGATGATGACAGAGTGACAAAGGCCTGGAAGAGTCGCAGAGAGAGAGAGAGAGAGAGAGAGAGAGAGAGAGAGAGAGAGAGAGAGAGAGAGAGAGAGAGAGAGAGAGAGAGAGAGAGAGAGAGAGAGAGAGAGAGAGAGAGAGAGAGAGAGAGAGAGAGAGAGAGAGAGAGAGGCAGATAGGGGCTTTAGGATGAATGTTATAAGCTTGACAGCTTGAGGTTTGGGGGTTTAAAGAGGAAGCAGTTTGGTTCATATCCCGCATGGCCTCTACACTATCTGGTTCTTCATCACTATCACAGCTATCTCTCTCTCTCTCCCCCCTCCCTCTCTCTTACTAGCCCTCTCTATCTCTCCTTTTCTCTCTCTCTGCCCTGCAGTGGTATGAGCCAGAGGCAGCTTTATAAAGAGGTGGAAATCAATCTTAACCACCTCTCTCTCTGGTGCTGCTCCACTCTTCACAGGACACAGGTTGCATAGAGCCCTGAGGACTAGCTCTCACTGCTGCACGGAAAAAACATCCAACCTACTGTAGTACAGGAACATTACAGTAAGATGACAATCGCTACAGTACAACTCTAATCACCCTGAGAAGCTCAACTGAAACCCACCCTCCTTACCTGTTACCGGTTTATACAATGAATAGATGTTATGTCATCCAAATATATATTAAAAGTTGTTACCACATTGCAAAATCATATACAGTACTTTATGGGTGGCTTCCTTAACTTTCTAATGTCTTTGTGAACTGTATGTATTTACATATCTGTAGACAAACTGGCAACAGAAATGTGCTTTATGACTATGTAAATGGAACATGCATGTACATGAACAAACATGCAATATGCATTAAGCCTGCCACCAATAAACAATACACTCTAAATCAATGCTTTGATAGCATTTACAATAAATACATGTAGTCACTACTGTAAAGAATATAAAAGCAAAATAAAATATGGCCCTATGGAGGGCTGCTACCTTAGTTTTACAGCCACTTTGATGAATAATTCACAATAGCAGTTCAATTATTTACATGAAGGTTATAGTGAACTGTTCTGCAAACAGCGACACGGTAGGTTAGTGCAGCACTGTCTCCTGATTATGGGGCCATGTTTCTAACCTCACATAATAGCATAATGTTGCTGTAACACATGCTCTCGGTCGCTGCTATATGGGTTTCATTTTAATCATCTGGGGCTATAGCTCTACCACCAGGGTCTCTCACAATGTTAATAGATAGATAGATAGATAGATAGATAGATAGATAGATAGATAGATAGATAGATAGATAGGTACTTTATTGATCCCCCGGGGGGGAAATTTCATTATCAAGCAGCTACAACAAAAACACAGGGCAGGTGCAAAATGCCACAACGAAAGTACACAAAAGACAGATACACGGTACATGATACATAGAGCGGCAGTATGAAAAAGTATAGAAATACAGGATATCTGGAGTGCAAAAAAAAGCTATAAAAGGCTATAAAAGGACATTGCGTAGTATGAGTGGTTGGCTGAATATGTACACTATACATTGGTGGATGTTGGATGGTTAACTATACTATACAGGTTGATGGCAGAGAAATACTTCAGTAGCTAATGCGTATGATATGAGCGAGGGTAATAATAGTTTACTTAATAGACAGAATGGGTAAATGAACAGGTAAGTGAAAATTTTGCATGGTTAAATTAGCTGTACAGTTAGGTATACAGTTATATTTACAGATAAGTGAATACTTGCATGTTTACACAAACTGTACAGGTAAATGACAGGAAGAGATACTTTAATAGCTAAATGTGTGTATGATACAGTCCTTACAGTCCTTAGTGCGCAGGGTTTAATTACAGACAACTGCACTTATTGCACATTTGATATACTAAAAGCAATGAGAAAAGGTGCAACTGGCAGGATACTAATATGCCTTCCTGAGTGAATGCCTAGGTCCAATAATTACTTACAATATTGCATGTGATATAATATAACAACTGTACATGGGTATGTATATACAGACCTGTATGAATAAGTAGGTCCTGAGTGGATGAGTGCTGACGGAACAGAGTTACTCACGGATGGATGCATAATTGTTAAACTAGGTCCTAGCACCCCAACAGTTCCAGATCTATATTGCCGACGGCACGGCACCCCGGTGAGGCATTATATAGTCTCATAGCCGCCGGCAGGAAGGACCTCCTGTGGCGCTCTCTGGCACACCGTGGTGGGATCAGTCTGTGACTGAAAGAGCTCCTCTGCGTCATAACCATAGCGTGCAGAGGGTGGGTGACGTTGTCCTTAGGGTTAGACCCTAAGAGACATCTCCAGTGACCCAAACCACCTCAATCTTTCAGAAGACATGCACCCATACTGTCCAATGCACTAGACCCAAACTTAACCCTAGACCCTAACTTGACCCCTAGCCTCTACTCCTATGCACTTGTTTAGATGCAGGTTGCAGACGTGTAGGCATTATATTCAAACTGATACCTAGCCTAGCTGTGGCTACCATATTGTGCCATATT
This sequence comes from Thymallus thymallus, assembly GCA_023634145.1. Taxonomy (NCBI): domain Eukaryota; kingdom Metazoa; phylum Chordata; class Actinopteri; order Salmoniformes; family Salmonidae; genus Thymallus; species Thymallus thymallus. Next base: position 17,132,394 of record CM042380.1, on the reverse strand, counting down.
GATAACACCTACCCACTCCTTTCAGAGCTTCAAGTTCTTATAAGGTAAAGGCTAGAGGTTGATTTGGGATTTGGCAGTAAGAGAAGTATGTTAAATTACTAAATTGGCCTGTCTGGACTCAACATGTCTGAGGTAAAGTAAGACTGTAACAGGACTAACCAAGGACATCTGGTCTCCATAATCCTCTTACCAGGACAATACTGTGGAACAGTCCCCCCAAAAACGACAATGGTGAATCAATGGTGTCCCTGACATTGTGACATGGCAATTACATTTAACTGGTGTCCATTGATTATCCAAAAGCAGCTTATCCTGGCAAGGGTCAAGGAACAGGTAGAGGCTAGAGAGGGCAGAGGAGAGGTCGGTTCTGGGGACAGCTTACCCATCCCCCTTCAACTGACTGAACTGTGTGTGTGTGTGTGTGTGTGTGTGTGTGTGTGTGTGTGTGTGTGTGTGTGTGTGTGTCACTGTCTCTCTACCTACCTCCTACCCCTCTCTTCTATCCAGAAGTTCTACTTCTGTCCAAACTGTGATCTCTACAATTCCATGAACCTCACACAGCTACTTTGGCTCATATTTCACAAGAGGAGAGAGATGGTGGTGGTGATAAGAAGTGTGCCTCCCTCAAACATCTCCCTCATTAAAGATAGATAATCTAGGAGAATAATCCTGCCATTCGACAAATTGAAGCCATATGCAACAGCCTCCATGGCACTGTCCAAGGAGGCGGGACACATTTCAGTGTGACACCCATATGGGACACATTTCACTGTAACACCCAGATTCTCCCCTACAAATCACTACCACCTGTTTCACCGTGTCATAATGTTCATGACAGCACTAGTAAACTTTCTGAAATGTTTGGGACTAAACCTGAATGATCACAGGACCATAGTGGGATGCTTCAGGCTGTTCATTCCCTTCTCATCTCTCCCATGGTTCTATAATGAGATCTAATGGGCTCAGTCTTTACTGTGTGTCCATTAGGCCACAGCGATGCTGGATATTGGCAGGTGAAGAGACAGAGAGCTTATGTTGTGAAGTATAGGGCTGTAAAACCATGTCAGCAGGCAGGTGGTAAATGATGGACTGAGTGACGTACTCTATGATATTCAATGGGGCAACTGGCCCAGCCTTTCTCTTTTTGTAAATAGTCTCCAATGTTCATTATCAATTGCTATAATTGCTATCATGTATAAGACTGAAATGTTTGATTGTAGTAATCAATTGCCCTTCAAAGTTGGCCATTCACAATGCCCTAAATTGACCAAGCCACTTTAACTGCACCTAAAGCCAACGCTCAATGCTCAATGCAAAATCTCCTGAATATACTGTTGGCTGAGGAGTGAGAATGTGCCTAAGGAAGGGGTGGGGGGTTACTTGGAGTGCACCCAAAACAAGTTTGATTTATGTGAACCGGAGCAATATACATCTAATCGTTATCTCTTAGCGATGACGATGAATGAAAATGTCTCTCCTGAAATATTGAAATGCAATCTTTATCTAAGTGAGGCAAGGAGGCTAGGAGGGGAACCCATTTAGCAAAGCCGTTACATACTCCTCCATCAGAGCTCCAAAAGAGAGGGAAGAGATGAAAGACAGAGGGAATTACAGATAGACGGCGAGAGAGCGACAGGAAAGACAGAGAGAGGGAACCGTGAGATAACAGAACGAGAGAGAGGAGGAAGCTGCTTCACCCCCGTCCCTCTCCCCATCATCGCACACGACCCTGCTCCCATCCATCACACACAGGTCCTCCATGTCTCCCCGTCTATCTCACCATGTCTGCTGTTTTTAATTTATTCCACGTGTTAAGCGTGCAATCCTCCAAGGTGCAATTTTAAACTGAGGCGGCAAAACTATCCAAACATCTTTGCCTCTGAGAGGAACAGGCTAGAACAATGGTGAGGATGGGAACTCTAAACGGCTTCCTGTAGCGCCACGCTGCAGTGCAAGACTGAGCACCGCTTCAGAGGAACAGATAGAGAAAGAGAGAGAGCGAGAGAGTCAGAGAAAGAGAGAGTTAGAGAAAGAGAGAGTCAGAGAGAGAGAGAGTCTGAAAAAGAGAGAGTCAGAGAAAGAGAGTCAGAGAGAGAGAGAGTCAGAGAAAGAGAGAGTCAGAGAGTGTGAGAAAGAGAGAGTTTTAGAAAGAGAGAGTCAGAAAGAGAGAGAGAGAGAGTTAGAGAAAGAGAGAGTCAGAGAGAGAGTCTGAGAAAGAGAGAGTCAGAGAAAGAGAGAGTCAGAGAGAGAAAGAGAGTCAGAGAAAGAGAGAGTCAGAGAGAGAGAGAGAGAGAGAGAGTCAGGGAGAGTGAGAGAAAGAGAGAGTCAGAGAAATAGAAAGTCAGAGAAAGAGAGTCAGAGAAAGAGAGAGAGAGAGAGTCAAAGAAAGAGAGAGTCAGAGAAATAGAGTCAGAGAGAGTGAGTCAGAGAAATAGAGTCAGAGAGAGTGAGTCAGAGAAAGAGAGAGTCAGAGAAAGAGAGAGTCAGAGAGAGAGAGAGAGAGAGAGTCAGGGAGAGTGAGAGAAAGAAAGAGAGAGTCAGAGAGAGAAAGAGAGAGTCAGAGAAAGAGAAAGTCAGAGAAAGAGAGTCAGAGAAAGAGAGTCAGAGAAAGAGAGAGTCAGAGAGAGAGAGAGAGAGTCAGAGAAAGTCAGAGAAAGAAAGAGAGAGTCAGAGATAGAGAAAGTCAGAGAAAGAGAGAGTCAGAGATAGAGAAAGTCAGAGAAAGAGAGAGTCAGAGAAAGAGAGAGGGAGAGAGAGAGAGAGAGTCAGAGAAAGAGAGAGTCAGAGAAAGAGAGAATCAGAGAGAAAGGTAGAGAGATAAAAAGAGAGAAAAAGAGAGTGAGAGGAAGAGAAAATACAGATAGAGGGATACAGAGAGAGAAAGAGAGAATGAAATTGAGAGAGACCCTTAAAACAAAAAGCTTATTGACACTGCTGGGGCGACTGAGCGCTGATCTGAAGAGAAGACTGGGAGCAGTGCAACGCAAAGCAGCGATCTCCTCTGAAAAGTCTTTAGTCTTTTACCCAGGCCCTTTCCCAGTCCTCACAACCACTTAGACCTCTCTCCCTGTGGGTACCATGGGCTTGTTGTGACACTGTCTCAGGGGGTCACATACTACAGGCCTGGAGAATACAGAGCTGTATTAGTTACGACAGGGCTTTAAATCACATAGGACAACAACACTTAGGAATAACACTGGATTTGTCAACTGAAGTTCAGTATTTCTATATATCATATTATTTATGTATATATGGAGACAAGAGGAGCAGACTGGTTCATTAATGCCAGCTGCATAGCATAAGTAATTAAATATGTTGCACTGTCACAGAACAACTGAATACACTTGTTGCTTTGTAGATATGGGACAATTTGGGAGACGCTTTGAGTCCTGGTCCCACAAATATATTATCTCTATATTTACCATGTGATGGCCTTGGCCTTGGGTCTCTCCAGACTTGACTTACCCCACTGACCCACCATGCCCATATAGGGTGTCGGTGAGAGTGCCACCAGCCACCAAGACATCCTACTCCTCACTAACATCCACAGCACACCATAGCCCACCCATCACACCCTGCCAACCTCTAACAAACAACGCAAAAAAAAAACGTTACTAATTATTGAAGGCAACATATTGAATCTCTAACTGACAGAGTGATGTACTGTCACCCGTCCCTTACATTCAAACTGGCATCACGCCCTGGGAGTGGCTCCTTCAGCCTTGAACTAGATCCTTCCACAGGGCCCCACAGTGTTAAAAATATAGCTTGTTTCTCATTAGCACAGTGACTAAGACAGGACATCCAAGTGTGGATGGGTAGAGGACTCACACTGGGGACATGAAGGGGGATTGATGACACTGTGGCATTGGCCAACTTCTAGAGTGAGTTTCATTCCCTTTGTCACTTGTCTTGACTTTCAAACTCGAGGACACTTCTGTTACAAACAGCTGTGATCATTATGCTGTGCATATGCAGATATACACAAATACACATCAATGCATCAAGGCATAATAGTACTGTATGTTCACACACACATATACTCAAGCACACAAACACACATGTGAACGCATACACACACAAACATTTATTTGGACCTCAGTATAAGAAAAAAATTGTCCAGAAAATAATTTCTATAACTGATAAAAAATCAATATATTTCTGACTCCACCCAAAAACTAGCCTGTGCTGGAGAGGATATGAGTGGGTAATCAGTAACAGAGGGCTTCAATGTGGATCCAGTCTGGTTTTCATTAGCATGCTGGCCACTGCTTCCTCACATCTCTCTGTGTATTTAAATAGTTAATGGACTAGCCATCCGCTCTGCTACTGTAAGTAAGGAAGGGGCCCCGATCTTCAGAAGTTCTATCTTTCAGATCAGGAGGAGTGACTTTGGAATACTGCAATATTCATGAAGTGTTTGGGAACTTTATACTCTTCCTTTTCTTTGAAGTCTCCCAGATTTCATCCACTTCTCCAAAAAAACCTCTGTCCATTTGCTCGTCAGTAATTGAACACTGGTTATATATCTCATATTTTTTCCTGTTGGTCTTCTGTTGGTTTTCTTTGCATACGTTGGGAGAAGCCGGAACGCCTTCATACTGTATTTTAATGCCAGTTGGACTCGACTCCTCCTGGGGAAGCAAGAACGCTGCAAATCGCTCGCGCTCTGAATCCGGGAATACCGATCTGACCAGCAGTAGCTGAGTCCAACCAGCCATAGCTGAGTCCAACAAGCCGCAGCTGTGTCCAACCAGCTGTAGCTGTGTACAACCAGCCGTAGCTGTGTCCAACCAGCCGTAGCTGTGTCCAACTAGCCGTAGCTGTGTCCAACCAGCCGTAGCTGTATCCAACCAGCCATAAATGTGTCCAACAAGCCGTAGCTGTGTCCAACCAGCCGTAGCTGTGTCCAACAAGCCGTAGCTGTGTCCAACAAGCCGTAGCTGTGTCCAACCAGCAGTAGCTGTGTCCAACCAGCCGTAGCTGTGTCCAACAAGCCGTAGCTGTGTCCAACCAGCAGTAGCTGTGTCCAACCAGCCGTAGCTGTGTCCAACAAGCCGTAGCTGTGTCCAACCAGCCGTAGCTGTGTCCAACCAGCCGTAGCTGTGTCCAACCAGCCGTAGCTGTGTCCAACCAGCCATAGCTGTGTCCAACAAGCCGTAGCTGTGTCCAACAAGCCCTTCTCCACTCTTCATTCCTTTGTTCCTCCTTCCACCAACTCTGTGAATTCCCCTTACGCCTGACCCAGCCAAGGACCTGTCTCTCTTGTTAGACAACCTCTAACAAAGGGGCATGGTGGGGGGGCATCCGTTCCTCTGTTGAGCTTAACTGTGCATTCTGTGATGATCGATGGCCAGGGGAGATAGAGGTGATAGTGCAAGCAGAGGAAGGAGAGAGTAGGAGGAGAGAGAAGAGAAGAAGAGGTAGAGGAGAAGGGTAACACTATCCCTGTGCAGGATACAGGCAAGAAGTCTGAAGACTTGCGCCAAGCCCACCCCAGACGCAGCAGCAGAGAGCAGAGATCAGTAAAGGCAGCAGGACCCCTTTGAAGGAAACTATCAAATATTAAGGGGAAGTGGATACCTCCTCTTGGCTGACTAAAGTAATGTGGCTAGGCGCGGGTCTGGCCACCCTTAGACCCACCTTAGTGGTGTGAGACGTCTCTCTCTCTCTCTCTCTCTCTCTCTCTCTCTCTCTCTCTCTCTCTCTCTCTCTCTGGACTTTGGTACAGATTTAACACTCCTCTGCTACCATCTCCAACCCCATCCCCCCATCCTCCTCTTCATCTCCGCTAGTAAAACCAACCCTTAGTGGTAGAGACTGAATAATAATAAGGCTTACTTTTGATCATCCCTGCTTTATATTAAAAATCCCTTTTCCTCTTTTATCAACCTTAAAGCCCAATAAGTGGCTTGTTATAGACTTTTTTCTGCCCACACGCTAAAAGAGCAAACAACATCGGATGGTGTTTTGATATGCAAATTAAATATTAACTATTAGTGTTGATATCAGTCAATTTTTATCGCCACTCACGGTGAAAAGAAGTAAAAACATGGATTCTTAGACCATGCTTCTGTATCTATTATACAGTTCACAACCGCTGTTAAACTAATACATAATCAACATGGAAGACTGTGAATCCATACATACATAAAAGCATATTCACAACACTACAATAGACTGGTTGGTTGTTTAGCAACAAAACCGACTCGTTCGCAACTATGGGGAAAAACAGATGGGGTTGGCTTAGATTGTTGACAACATGCAAACTATATTTTTGCACAATGAGCACTTGTCTCTCAAATACATCATTAAATTATTTGTCATATTATTAGCATAGACGTGGCAACAGTCAAAACACCTCAAAAGAAGACATGGTCTCAATAACAAGGTAAAACCAGCTGAAATGAGCCAACTAGGATTCCCCCCCATTGCAGCTTCTTGTCATTGTTGCTAGCTATCTGGCCATACAGAATCACAACAATACCACATGCCCCATTGAAGCGTGCACATCGTTTTTGTGACGTTGTCAGCTAACCCATCTATACAGACTGCACCAGTGAGGCTGATAATGTTAAAACACAGTCCAACTCTGCCTTGCTTTTTTTCGCCAATGCCTTTTTTCCCCCTGTGTATTTGCTGCAGAATTCACAGGTACAGTATGGGAGGAAGAGATATAGAGTTGTTCTATGTCTCACATTGGACAGCTTCTGAAATTGAATGACAAATACCCCAGTAAGCAGGCAAGGGAATGCCAGCGTTATCTAATACATTCATCAATATGTCCACTGAGCTCCTGACTGCTCTTAACCCTGCAGCTATCTCCCTCTCTCTCTCCCCCATCCTCCCCTTTCTGCAGAACAGGCAGCTCAAAGTTAGTGATACACACCGTGCCAGCCCAGATGGTCAGCCGCACGGTCGAAGCATGTACCACTCAGCTCAAACAGTCTTTGAACAAACCCTTCTCCCCACTCCAGATGGCATGCCATGCGTGACAGTAATGCCACGGGGGAACCATGACGGTATCAGTGTGACAAAGTCCCTAGAGGTCCATGTGTGTGTGTGTGTGTGTGTGTGTGTGTGTGTGTGTGTGTGTTTGCACTGTTTGTTTGTGTGTGTGTATGAGAGGGTCCCTTAGGTTTCTGGCTATGTGGGGTAACTAGTCCCTGCAATGGGTATGAAATTGATACAAGACATTGCAGCCTGTCTAAAAATATATTCTAATAATTCTCAAGTCTTAAAATCAAATCTAAATGGATTAGATATGTTTTTTTAAATGTCAAACTAAATGTAATGTCAAAAGTCATACATTCTTCCTATTCATTAGAACTGTTCTTTTTCATGATGCTCTGTCGTACAGAGGAATATTAGAGTCCTCTGTACCGTGTATGAATAAAATCATCAGAACTGAATCAGAGAAGAATGAGAGAGAATAAATAAATATTCTCATAACCACAACTCAGAGACAACAGTCAGACATCAGGTTCAAACAAGCACATTCCCCTGAAAGTGGAGTGATTCTGCAGTAATTGAGACATATCTAAACGCTTGATTCAAGCTTAGAGAAGCATGTCTTTTTACTTTGAGACTGATAATGCGACAGAGGAGCTTCGAGGCACGCCAACAGAAACACACAAGCATGCTCACACACACAAACACACACCGTGCACAGACACAAACACACACACTTAAACAAATCAAAAATCACCAGAGGAGCCACATAGCCTTTGTGTGTGTGTGTGCACTCATTTGTGCCTGTATGTGTGTGTATTCGTGGGCAGGCAAGGGTTTTCTCCCGCTGTGCAGTTCCCATCTCTACCCTCCCGGAACGTCAAGAGGCTTTTATATACAGAAAAAACGTGAAACATTGACGGGCTATTTCCTGTGATATTCTTATTCCTGCTGAAAGCCCCTCTAAATTAAAAAGCAGTTATGAATAATCCTCAGTGGCGTTCTCTGCTTAAATTAATGCCTCAATTAGATTGGGAACATTAAAGGTAGTAATGATTCCAACTCCTCTGTATTGTAATTTAAGGCGTGCTTACTCTTGCCTGTGAAAGCAGTGCTTGGCTTTGAATGTATTAGACTAGATTAATGAAGGGCGGATACGGAGGAGGCTAACATTTAGAGTCAGTCTGCTCTGTAGACCTTACTTATGTGCCAGGCCATGAAGCTCTATCATGTTTCAGCTGAAAAGATAATGTGTTTAATTAAATTAGATTCAAGATACTTTATTTATCCTACTAAGGGTAAATATGCTAAGAGCAGTGTGGATTGGAATATATATAACACAATATAAAAAAAAAACACAACTATAAAAATATACATTTTGTGATTGGGATTTATCAGCAGGTAATGGAGTCATCAGGCAGATGACTCTTTCCTCTTCATGGCTCCTGAGTATCACAACCGGCTGTATCACAACCGGCTGTGATCGGGAGTCCCATAGGGTAGCGCACAATTGGCCCAGTGTCGTCCAGCTTAGGGGAGGCTGTCATTGTAAATAAGAATGTTTTTATTTTTTTTATTTAACTAGGCAAGTCAGTTAAGAACAAATTCTTATTTACAATGACGGCCTACACCGGCCAAACTTGGACGACGCTGGGCCAATTGTGCGCCGCCCTATGAGACTCCCAATCACGGCCGGTTGTGATACTGTCTGGATTCGAACCAGGTTGGCTGTAGTGACGCCTCAAGCTCTGAGATAAAGTGTCTTGTCAAGTGGCTCAAATGACTTGCCTAGTTAAATAAAAAGGTTAAAAAAACGTACCTACACTATGTTATATTTAAAATATGTAAGGACACTAGACAGTATGTCTGGGTGAGGGTACCCCTTGGTCAGCTCCGTCACCACCAGGCTCCTGTGTGTCCCTCAGTCAGTCCCTTTACCTCCTTTACCTCACCTCTCTAGCTCCCTGAGCTTAGGGGCGGGTCGTAACGACGATCGCAGCAGGAGAAAGCGATCTGTCCCCCATCGATCCAGACTGTCAGCACGGACTGGATGTCTACCCCGGGCACTATCGCTAACACTATCGCTAACGCTACGGTGGCCAGGCTGGGTAACAGCAGTGACCACAGGCTTGCGTGCCTGGTCATCTCTAATCAAACACCCACTCAGTTGAGGCAGGGGCGGTTCAGGATTGGCACTGACCTGTTAAGCAGCTCCCATTGTTTGTGCGTAAATTGTTGTTTTCGCCAGTTTTTCGTCAGTTTTCCGTGAGTTTTTTTGCAACAGTTGATCTAGAATAGTTCAGGATTATGGAGTGCTAAGTTTTACGAAGGTTTTAGCGGTCCTATTTATCACTGAGGCACTTTTTATTTTTCTCAGCGCTGAATGTACACACGAGTCCTCAATTATTTACAACCAAGCCCAGTCCTGGATTTAGCACACTCAGCGCTATTGCACCCCAGGTAAAAGTTTGATATTCCGGACGAGTTGAAAAGGCGACGGCGTGGGACGCAGGGCGGGATTATAGTGTAAGGCAAAGCTGAGGAAGTACAAGCTGGCTATACCGTCTATCATTATGGGCAACGTGAGATCGCTGCATAACAAGATGGACGAGCTTCAGGGTCTGGTTCATGGTCAAAGAGACTATCGGGAAGCGAGCCCATTGTTGTTTTCTGAGACATGGCTGAATGATAACATCCCCATAGAGAACATCACTATCGGCGGTTTCCGGACCATCAGAGGGGACAGGGATAGTGTTTCTTCCTGTAAGAGTAAGGAAAGGGGGGCTGGCTTTATTAGTTAACAACAGTTGGTGTAATCTGAGCCATATTACTCTTAAGGAATAGTTTTGTAGCCCGGACATTGAGCTGTTAGCCATTAGCCTGAGACCCTACTATTTGCAGAGGGAATTCACGGCGGCCATTGCTGTTATTGTTTACATCCAGCCCTCTGCGGACGCAAACACAGAGTGTGACGTCATCCACTCTGTTATTTTGAGGTTACAGACAGCGCATCCCAGTGTTTTCTTTGCCATTTCGGGGGATTTTAACCATGCATCTCTCTCTTCAATGCTGCCCATGTTCAATCAGTTCGTGAAGTGCCCAACCAGGATTAATAAAACTCTGGACTTGTTATATGCTAATGTGAACGATGCATACAACTCCACTGCACTCCCTCCCCTCGGTAGATCGGATCACAACCTTGTCCACCTCACCCCACTCTACAGGCCTATGGTCCAACAGCAGCCAGCTACCACTAGGACTATTAGGAGATGTTCCCCGGAGGCGAATGAGGCCTTACAGGACTGCTTTGAAACAACAGACTGGGATGTGCTCTGTGAGGCTCATGGGGAGGACATCGATGGACTGCATAACGGACTATATCAATTTTTGTGTAGACAACACTGTACCCATCAGGAAGGTACGCTGTTTTCCAAATAATTAACCCTGGGTCACCAGCGACCTGAAGGCCCTGCTGAATGAGAAGAAGAGGGCCTTCAAGGAGGGGGACAGGGACAAATTGAAATGTGTCCAGAGGGAGCTGAAGTTGCGGATTGCTGAGGGGAAGAGAGGGTATAAGGAGAAGGGGTCACGGACTACCTGACCGGTAGGCCACAATTTGGGGACCGGTCCTGTCCCCCTTCCTGTTCACCCTCTACACCTCAGACTTCAGATATAATTCTGAAACATGCCACCTACAGAAGTTCTCGGATGACTCTGCAATTGTAGGGTGCATCAGGGGTGGGCAGGAGGAGTATAGGAGCGCAATCAATGACTTTGTGTTGTGGTGTGAGCAGAACCACCTTCAGCTCAACATCAGCAAAACAAAGGAGATGGTGGTGGACTTCAGGAGAACCAACGCCCAACTTACTGCAGTCCCTATACAGGGAATGGATGTGGAAATGGTTGGGTCATAGTTCCTGGGAGTCTATATGGACAACTGGGCTGGTAATGGGCTGGTAACGCCGGGGCTCTGTACAAAAGGGCCAGAGCCGACTCTACTTTCTGAGGAGGCTCAGGTCCAACGTGTGCAGTAATCTACTGCATACCTTCTACCAGTCTGTGGTGTGCTGGGGCGCCAACATAAAAGCTGGTGATGCTTCTCGGGTAAATAAGCTGATCAGGAAGGCTAGCTCTGTTCTGGGGATTAGCCTTGACACTCTAGAGGAGGTGGCAGAGAGACGGATCCTGGCCAAACTGCTGGCCATCATTGACAACGTCACCCACCCTCTGCTTGCCATGGTTATGATGCAGAGGAGCACCTTCAGTCACACCATTGTGTGCCAGAGAGCGCTACAGAAGGTCCTTCCTGCCGGCGGCTATTAGACTATTTAATGCCTCACCGGGTTGCCGTGCCGTCGTCAACATAGACCTGGAACTGTTGGGGTGTTAGGACCTAGTTTAACAATTATGCATCCATCCGTGAGTAACTCTGGTCTGTAATCACTCATTCACTCAGGACTTATTTATTCATTCAGGTCTGTATATACATATTCATGTACAGTTGTTATAGCATATCACGTGCAATATTGTAAGTCATTCTTGGACTTAACTTACATAGTCATTCACTCAGGAATGCATATTAGTATCATGTCATGTCAGTTGTATCTTTTTTCATTGCTTTTAGTATATCGAATGTGCAATACGTGCATTTATCTGTAATTAAACCCTGTGCACTAAGGTCTGTATTTTAAGGGAATTACTATTATTACCCTAAATGATATCATACACACATTTAGCTATTTAAGTATCTCTTCCTGTCATTTACCTGTACAGTTAATTTAACCATGCAGAATATTCACTAACTTGTTCCTTTAACCAGTCTGTATATTAAGTAAACTATTCTTACCCTCACTTATATCATACGCACTTTTAGCTATTTAAATATTTCTCTGCCATCGACCTGTATAGTATACTGTAGTTAACCATGCACCATCCACCAATGTATAGTGTACATATTAGGCCATCCACGCATACTATGCAATGTCTTTTTATACTTTTTCATACTGCCGCTCTATGTATCATGTATCGTGTATCTGTCTTTTGTGTATTTTCGTTTTTACATTTTGTACCTGCCCTGTGTTTTTTTCGTAGCTGCTTGACAAAGAAATTTCCCCTCAAGGATCAATAAAGTATCTATCTATCTATCTATCTATCTATCTATCTATCTATCTATCTATCTATCTATCTATCTATCTATCTATCTATCTATCTATCTATCTATCTATCTATCTATCTATCTATCTATCTATCTATCTATCTACCTATCTACCTACCTACCTACCTACCTACCTACCTACCTACCTACCTACCTACCTACCTACCTACCTACCTACCTACCTACCTACCTACCTACCTACCTACCTACCTACCTACCTACCTACCTACCTACCTACCTACCTACCTACCTACCTACCTACCTACCTACCTACCTACCTACCTACCTACCTACCTACCTACCTACCTACCTACCTACCTACCTACCTACCTACCTATCTATCTACCTATCTATCTAAAGGGTCACCTCGAGTCCCCATGCTCCAGCCCTGGGAGCATGGGCATCTGGTGGGTGGGTGCAGTTCAGTTCATCCGGAGTCAGGCCTAACTTTGGTGAAATTAGCAGGAGAGGGATGCCAGTGGGCTTATGTTGTATTAACAGGTTAAATCAATGGTGACCTTATTTTTGGTAAAGGAGCGTGGGTAATTGGAAGTCCCGGACCACGTTGAGGATTACAATGTTTATCCTCGCATAATCCCGATAAACATTAAGACATGACGAGCAACATGCTGATGAGCATCAGGCAGGAGCAATCAATCAAAAAACGAGATAAATAGCCCCTTTGGCATTCCTGCCAAATGATGGAAGGTTAAAGTCAACAGCTCTAGTGCCACAGTGGCTCTCTCTCTGCCGCTGTTAGTTTGTGGTTTTAAGTCCTGCACTCAAGTACACTGCACAATATGAAATTAGTGAACACGTCCTAAATAGTTGGATGGAATGACGGGGAGCCAAATGCGAGATATTACCAGCAACAAAGAACCATAAATAGTGCCGTTACACCGCCATCATTTCTCAATATTTTTTGGCTAACTTTGGAATTTTTATTTAAAGTTGATCATTTTGTTGTTGTTGTTGTTGTTGTTGTTATTCAAATAGACAAACAATTCTCTCCATAACTTGCAGTCGACAATCAACTCGGTAAACATTTATCACATACCCCAGGCTTGTGGGAACACTTGTTTCTTTTGGGTTACAGGGGGCCATTTTGCCAGGCTGCACATTTGCCTATTCACACAGAGAAATGGGCAGAAACTCCTCAAGCAGAACATATTCAGGAGGTGCGTTTCTGAGGACTTCATGTTTGCAAATGACTTGCAGGTACATACATAAACCCCCCTACCTGTGCATGATAAAGGGACTTGTTGAAACCCAGACAAGCGAGTCTGCTTCTTAGTGACTCAAACCAGATGCTGAGCAGTATGGGGGGGGGGGAGACAGACGCACGTTCATTCCCCGTCCGTGCTTCTCAGTGATAAGGAGACATTGGGAGCTTGTTTACATGCGGCAATGGGAAAACAAATTGAAAATTCCTGCCGGGACGCCGATGCATATCAAAACAGGATTATTTTAGAAATAATCGCCCACGCCACAAACTGTCACCAGCTAATCTACACTTTGTTAGAATTCAAATTACTTTCCCATGTTTACATTGCCATTACGGCAAGGGCAGGGGCAGCCACTCTGAGGGGCCTATTTGCACAAGAGGAGTAATAAAAAACAGATAAAATAAAATAAACTTCCCATAAATATTCCTGAAGGGAGAGAATGCAAAGGTCCTGTCGTCTGAATGGGAATATTGAATAGGGAGGGCCATTAGAATAATAGTGGTGGAGAGTCCCCGTCGTGAAGCAGGAGACAAACGGTGGTAACATTTGGTGGATTCCTCTGAGGGGGGCGAGACGAGCCCAGTTGGGCTGAGCTTAGATGAATCGGACGGGGCTGGACTGGGCCGAGCTGGGCTGTAATGAGCTGAGGTGAATTAGATCTGGCCTAGATCAAGGTGGAACTGTTTAAGCAAGTCTGGTCAGATCTGAGTGAGGCAATGCGGAGGTGCATTATGTTTGCATTGTGTTAGGAGGAGCAGAGCAGAGGGTTCTCTTGTATATGGATCAGGTTGCCAGTGTTTATCACTTGGAGCTGTACTGTGCTGGACTGGCACTGAGGCCAGACACATTATCCCTTTTAGAGGCCTGTCAGTCACCCCGGGCCGGGCCGTCTCACACCCGGCTGCAGCCGCAGCCACACACACAGAGTAGCAGTCTGCAGGCCTCAGCACTGCAGGGAGCCATGGAAAAACCCACACAGCTTCTATCCCTCCTCTCCAATGGATCAATGGGGCTTGTCCTTAAGTGAGAACGGAAGTGAAAACCTGGTGTGAGACAGTTCTCACGTAACACAAGCCCTGTCACTGAGTCACTGTCCCTGTTGCTGAGGGGAAGGGGACTTAACTCTTTAATCTTTACTAAATAGCTAAGAACACAGATACATTTACGAAGAAATTGACTCGTACATCACATTACAATTAATCTGTGATTGGTGTAATAATTGTTATATGTCATACTCAATCAAAATGAGCTACCTTCCTTAGAAACGAAATGCTGACATGAATGCCCACTAACAACTACTATGTGCAGTCATGCATGTAATACATTATATTGAGGGAGTTGAGTCTGTACATGTCTACACCTGCAGATCCTGTAACAGCCTCTCTGGTGCACTCACTGTGTATGTGCCTACTAGTTCCCTGTTTCAAGTTGACAGCTAGTGTCATACAGAATCTATGGAGTATTTTCATCAATAACTTAACGGTGCATCTCTTGTGAGCATGTTAAATAAATAAAACTATAGCGACTTGTTTTCTCACAGTGTTTGGTTAAGGTTGAATCATTTCCATAGGATGTTTACTTACTTATATGCTTGAGGTTATTCTTTCCCAGCACAGTCAATCTGGCCCTGCTCAAGGCCTGTCAGACTAGAATTAATATACAAGTTACGTCAAAGCACTGTTTTAAGATCAGCATTACACCTCAAAGCTTTCTTCATGAGTAGTAAAATCCCCAAACTGACTCTAGGTCTGTGTTGAATGTCTGCTAGTATGTTTGTCACATAGCTGTGCTGTCACAGCTAGCCTTATAGTTCCCATGGGAATAGGGTATGTGTCTTGTGGTGGAAACCACATTGAGTGACAGACACAGAGGAGACATGCAGAAGACATTCCATAGCCATGTTCTCTTTAACAGTGGTCGCTCTAAAAAGCCCATTCACTTGTTGTTCTTAGCCGTATTCTTAATTGGACTAAAGTTCTCATTCGAAAGGCTGTTTTAAAATCTCCCTCAACTTCTAAAGTCTATTGGGAACAACAAACAACACTGTAATTTCACAGGGCAATATATTTTAATTGGCTTCCAAAGCAACGACGGGTGACCCCGGAGTACTCATTTCACATGTCCAGATCTTAAGGTCATCCATGGGAAGTGTGGGTTCTGCAGACTAGAGACACAGACACTGGTGAGGTTTCTGGTTAGCGCTAGTGCTAGTCTACAACTCTCTTGGCTGCAACTTGGCTCGTGTTCCCAGCCCTTGCCTGAGGCGGTGAACGGCTTTGTCCGCCAAGGGAGGGGGGCGAGGGGGGCAGCGGGGGATGGGAGAGAAGGTTAGATTAGGTTTGACAGGGTAATGCTTTGAATAGGGGGAGGGTAGATGATTTATTCTTAAACTCAGCACATAATGGGACAGTGCATGTTTCTATTAGAGACCATGCTAGTATCATTCCCTTAGACGCGCACTCTCTCTCTCTCTCTCTCTCTCTCTCTCTCTCTTTATCTTTATCTTTCCGTCTCTCTGTCTCTCTTTCCGTCTCTCTGTCTCTCAACAACAGAGGCTTGTGTTATCACCAGCTGTGTCTATGGTGGAAACGGAGTGTGTGATATGTCCGATTCAAATCAGAACCAGATATTAGTCAAACCTAGGTCATCTGGGGATAGCTAACTGCAGGCCACACTAATGAACTGCTCTGAGATCAGATATTGGAAGACAGCTCTCAGCATGGAGCCCAATACACTGTCTCTCTGTCAGAGTGAGACTTAGCCCCTGCTAGGTGTCTGTGACTGTTCATCTCACAGTAACTGAGGGAGTCCCTGTCTCTTCCTGTAGAGTCATTGCATCAAGCACAAAAGCAACCTAAAACGTTTCCTTTCTAAGTATTATTATTATATATTTTATTTTATTTTAATGTAACCTTTATTTAACTAGGCAAGTCAGTTAAGAAGAAATTCTTATTTACAATGACTGCCTACACCGGCCAAACTCGGACGACACTGGGTCAACTGTGTGCCGCCCTATGGGACTCCCAATACAAAACAATACAGTCTGGATTCAAACCACATTGTCTGTAGTGACGCCTCTAGCACTGAGATGCAGTGTCTTAGACCACTGTGCTACTTGGGAGCCCGTAAGTGAAATCAGGATGCACAGGCAAAACATAAGCTATCAAATACTTATAAATGTATGGTTGACATCTAACATGTATATTTACATGTGCACCCTGCTCTCAGCTATTTCAGCTTCCTGTCTCTTTAAATCTTGAGGTCGCCTGTTGTTTCTCTGTTCAGCTGCTGCGCGGCAGTCAGTGTTCTTTGTGGGAGTGTGGTGGTTTAGAGTAGAGCAGAGAGGGAGGAAGGATGACAGAGAACAGACAGTCAAACAGAAAACATGTACGGGTGAAGGAGAGAAAATTGGTGGCACCACAGATGAACTGCACAAAGAGGCTCATGACAAGGCTCTAATATGTGTGTGAGTGGTAGTAGTACAAGTTGTATTGTAGATAGGATTCTGGATCCTACTGTATATCCAATGCGGAGAGTTAACATAATAATAAATGTGCACAAAGTAGTCCATCGACAAGGCCTTGCATGCAAACAAAATGATGTCCAATAATTTAACACAAGTATATAATGATGCACATACTGTATTCCAATCTGATTCAAATTTTTCACTCCTGCTCTCTCTCTCTCTCTCTCTCTCTCTCTCTCTCTCTCTCTCTATTATCTGTTAATTTTTCCTTGCTGAATGTTTCACAGCACTCCTAACCACACTGTTCAGCAGTGCAGAGGCCACGGCAGCAGCACATCATTTCCTGTGACTCATGGGGGTGACTGGGGCTGTTATACATGTTTTTTGTAGTGAGGGGTCAAAGGTCAAACACAACACAACATCAGCCAATGACAGTCATATACTGCTACAGGGTTGGCACAGGTAGCGAAACCACACAGGCTATTGAGATAGACGTGATCTGGGTTCATGGTAAGATCAGTGTGCACAGCCGCCCGAGCATGGCAGAAAGGAGAAGCAGAAATAGATTCCTTTCCGTTTGCATTTCCGTGAAGATGCTGCTCATATCGGACACTCATGTCACCGGATCAGGCATTGCTGTAATAGGAGTATTTACGCTACAATACATTCACAAAGTCAAACAGTTTCAGGCTACTGTATGAGTAAACCTGACTCTGCTTGAAATGTGTTCCATCTTCATCCATATGCAACAGAAATAAGATACAGTAACTGTATAGGCTGGTTTGAAATGGGATCATAACCACTACAGTACATGACTCAGTTGCATTGAGTGTATTTTTGTCACTATCTCCTTTTCTCCTCCAGTGTATGACACACCACATAGAGTAAGAGGGGATGTGACTGCAGTGCGTGGGAGCCTGGGATGTGACCTGCAGGGCCTGAGCAGGAACATGGGGTGTATAGGGTTTAGAGTAGAGCTGTGGTCAGGCTGTTGCCATACTGGTCAATCAGACCATGATCTGTCTGATTTGTGCTTTTTTAGAAGGGAAGGGAGTAGTTCTCTGTATGTCTCCATGGTTAGATGACTACCTAACCTATCTATCTCTGCATCTTAGAGACTGCTGCCCTATGGATATAGATATGGAACACTGGTGTCTTTAATAATGTTTACACTCAGTTTGACCCACTTTATATGCATATACTGTATTCTAGTCAATATAATGACTGATTTACACACATTTTCTATTCATATACTGTCCATACTGTCTATACACACCATCACATACAGTACATACTGTATATATTTACATTCCTGACTCTAACATTGCTTAATATCAGCTTTAATTTGCAGATAGATTGTGGCATCCATCAATGCAATTGTCTGATTTTTTTTATTTTTGATAATGTGTGTATTGTTATTGTATTGCCAGGTATTACTGCACAGTTGGAGCTAGAAACACAAGCATTTCGCTGCACCTGCGATAACACCTGCAAAACTGTGTACGCGACCAATAGACTTTGATTTGATTTACCTGCACTCCTCCTTCTGTTTGTTCCTCATTTTGTCTCTTCCTTTAACCATTACTTGTATTTATACACAAATACTTGACGTTAAACAGAACACACACTAACAACTGTTCTTATTTACACACACACTGCATGGGGGAGGTGCATCCTTGATGTGCGTCACTGCAGTATTGGTTTGGCTGATGCCAAAACAGCCTGGCATATTTAGACAGCAAATATAACCAAACCCACCCATGCTTTATTGTTTGGGATGCTTAGCTAAGGGGTAAGCACGTATTGCAGGTGGCAAATTAATCTGAATAACACTGAGTATGTTTTGCAGGTTCTTTGACCCTGTGTAGTGTTGTGCAAGGAGTGTACGTGTGTGTGTGTGTGTGTGTGTGTGTGTGTGTGTGTGTGTGTGTGTGTGTGTGTGTGTGTGTGTGTGTGTTTGCTGACATTGGCAGAACAGTGGCAGTTAGAGCAAATGCAGGTGCTGCTGACTTTTGATGTGGGGAGAGGTAATGTAAGTGTGCCAACACAAACACACACACACACATTTGTGCTTCTATATGACCACCTCTACCACAGGCACACCTTGAAATACACTATCTATTTATTTAAGAGCTTCAAAGGTGTGTGAGAGACATGGGCTAATGGGAGCGCTAGAGTTGACCTTTGTTACAAGGTTACAAGAAGAGTAAAAACAACTACTTATTTCATACAATAAAGGTCATGGTCGATGAGCATATAAACCCTGTAAATGTAACTAAGGGAACTGGCTTTACTCTTCACCTGTAAATGTAACTAAGGGAACTGGCTTTACTCTTCACCTGTAAATGTAACTAATGGAACTGGCTTTACTCTTCACCTGTAAATGTAACTAAGGGAACTGGCTTTACTCTTCACCTGTAAATGTAACTAATGGAACTGGCTTTACTCTTCACCTGTAAATGTAACTAATGGAACTGGCTTTACTCTTCACCTGTAAATGTAACAAAGGGAACTGGCTTTACTCTTCACCTGTAAATGTAACTAATGGAACTGGCTTTACTCTTCACCTGTAAATGTAACTAAGGGAACTGGCTTTACTCTTCACCTGTAAATGTAACTAAGGGAACTGGCTTTACTCTTCACCTGTAAATGCACACACACACATTTCACCTCCCCCCAGAGAAAAACACACCCCATCCCACACATTCAATAATCCACTCTCATAAACTTTCTTCCCACAGACACAGATTGAAGACGTCACCTCTTCCAACTCATCCAAAATACCCCTCCTTTCTTCTCCTCTCTCTTCCTCTCCTCCTCTGTTCCCTTTGTGTCTTTGAGCTACAGATGGTTAACTGTGTGTTCTCACTCAGTTGGATCCCTATGGAAGCAGATGCCCAGGCAGGCAGGCCTGTCTGTGAGTGTTCCCAATGTGTCTAAAGCTTTCTGTGGGCTGTACATGGCTCTACGTCTCCCTGTACTGGATGCCACGATCACCCTGCTCCCATTAACTCATACCCTGAGAGGAGGAGCTGGCTATTATCACTCTCTATAACACTACACTTAACCTGCTGGGGAAGTCAGCCAGCTAGAATTATAATGAAGTAGTGATCAAAGGAAAATGCATGAATTGGTGTGAAGCTGTATCACAATATGTCATGACTTGGTGTGAAGATGTATCACAATATGTCATGAATTGGTGTGAAAATGTATCACAATATGTCATGAATTGGTGTGAAGATGTATCACAATATGTCATGAATTGGTGTGAAAATGTATCACAATATGTCATGATTTGGTGTGAAGATGTATCACAATATGTCATGAATTGGTGTGAGAATGTATCACAATATGTCATGATTTGGTGTGAAGATGTATCACAATATGCCATGAATTGGTGTGAAGATGTATCACAATATGTCATGAATTGGTGTGAAGATGTATCACAATATGTAATGCATTTGCTGTAGTACAAAAAACAGACCACATTTTCTCTTTCCTCAAAAGAAATGTAATAAAAAAAACATTCTCCGACACAATCCCTATTTTAGAGAGTGTTATTGTGGTCTTTCACACATCCTGTAATATCAGTTGGCTTTAGGGTAGTGTGTGTTCTCTCAGCTCCACTAGTGTCTGTCCAAACACAGATATCTCTCTAGCATGGCTTCCTCCTGCAGCCCAAATACCCTTACTGAGAAAACAAACACACACACTAACCCATGTATCTGTCAGCAACCTGGACACAGGTATGTCTCAGGCTGAAAACAATCACAGTAGAGAGAGTGAGTGTGTGCGTTTGTGTGTGTGTGCGTGCGTGCACATACTTGCATGTGCATGTTTTCCTGGATGTGGGAATAGTTTGGGAATGTTACAGGAAGCTCAAGGTGGAGTTATGGTGAGTGTGTAAGATCAGACAGTTCTGGTGTGTGTTACATAAGTGACCCTACAATCCATTATCATGTCAGTTCATGTGGGAAGACGTTGCACCAGATGAGACTGAGATCTCTGGTCCTCAACCCAACCCAGCCCTCCTCAAACCTCCTCAGTCCTCCTCAACCCCCCCCCAAGCAATCCTCAACCCTCCCCAGCCCTCCTCAACCCTTCACACCCCTCCTCAACCCTGCCCAGCCCTCCTCAACCCTCCCCAGCAATCCTCAACACCCCCTAGCCCTCCTCAATCCTTCCCAGCCCTCCTCAAATCTCCCCAGCCCTCCTCAACCCTCCCCAGCTTTCTCCAGTCACCCTCAACCCTTCCCAGCCCTCCTCAACCCTCCCCAGCCCTCCTCAATCCTCCCCAGCTTTCAACAGTCATCCTCAACCCTTCCCAGCCCTCCTCAACCCTTCCCAGCCCTCCTCAACACCCCCAGCCCTCCTCAACCCTTCCCAGCTTTCTCCAGCCATCCTCAACCCTCCCCAGCCCTCCTTAAACCTTCCAAGCTCTCCTCAACCCTTCTGAGTCCTCCCCAGCCCTCTCTGGCCCACTGACCAGCCCAAGGCCAGGAGGCCTTTGTCTTTTTATGGTCCCCCTGGGCTTATAAAGCTCTGACAGGACAGGATACAAGGCTTTTAAACTGCCAGCGTGTGCCAACCCACTGCACTCCAGAGACACACACCCTGCACCATGCACTCAGTCCATAGACACACACCCTGCACCATGCACTCAGTCCAGAGACACACACCCTGCACCATACACTCAGTCAATAGACATACACCCTGCACCATGCGCTCAGTCCAGAGACACACACCCTGCACCATGCGCTCAGTCCAGAGACATCTACCCTGCACCATGCACTCAGTCTATAGACACACACCCTGCACCATGCACTCAGTCTATAGACACACACCCTGCACCATGCGCTCAGTCCAGAGACACCTACCCTGCACCATGCACTCAGTCCAGAGACACACACCCTGCACCATGCACTCAGTCCAGAGACACACACCCTGCACCATGCACTCAGTCAATAGACACACACCCTGCACCATGCACTCAGTCCAGAGACACACACCCTGCACCATGCACTCAGTCCAGAGACACACACCCTGCACCATGCACTCAGTCCAGAGACACACACCCTGCACCATGCACTCAGTCAATAGACACACATCCTGCACCATGCACTCAGTCAATAGACACACATCCTGCACCATGCACTCAGTCTATAGACACACACCCTGCACCATGTACTCAGTCCAGAGAAACACACCCTGCACCATGCACTCAGTCTATAGACACACATCCTGCACCATGCACTCAGTCTATAGACACACACCCTGCACCATGTACTCAGTCCAGAGAAACACACCCTGCACCATGTACTCAGTCCAGAGACACACACCCTGCACCATGTACTCAGTCCAGAGAAACACACCCTGCACTATGTACTCAGTCCAGAGACACACACCCTGCACCATGTACTCCAGAGGAAGTCATGACCTAAATAATCCTGCTCCTTCAGAATGAACAACAGAAAAGAAACCGAGAGGAAAAGAAAGAGACCAGGGAAAACAAGACAAGGAAATTAAAGTAGTAAAGAAGGAGATAATGATGGTGACCAGAAAGAGGGTAAAGAAACATATTGTTATTCTTTAAGAGTCTCCTTGGGATCTAAGATGGTCCCAAACCCAGTTTCCTCTGTTCCCCTGCCCCCTCTCACCCTCACCTTTGACCCCACACCCTTCACCAGTGCTGACGATGCCTGGCCCTGCCTTGTTCCTGGCTGCCCAACCCTTCATTGCGATCCCTCTGCGTTTCCACAGGGAGAAACAGGAGCATTGAAGGCCTCCTTGAGTGTCTCCACAAAAGGTAGAGAGTTCTATGCCAGCCGATTCCTGCTCGGGACAAGTGGAGGAGGCTCAAAGGCCACCAGGACCATGAGGCCTGATGAAAACAGAACCCTCCACACCAGGTTATGTTACAGTGGAACTGACAGACGGATACACACACACACACACACACACACACACACACACACACACATGCTAATGACTCCGATTGCAGTCAAGGTGCTGTACCAGGGCCCAAGTGCAGATTTAGAATGTGGTCACTAATCACTGTACCAGGGTCAGGCTTAAGGACGGAATGTTGTTTCCCCACCACAGGGACACTCATCCACAGCTGAGCAGAGTGTCCTATTGATAGAGCCCAGTATTAGGTTCCTCCCCAATTAGTGAGGGGGAAAGGGGTATTATACCGGTATGTGTCCTGACTGGTATTGAGTTCACCATAACACATTCATGCCATTCAAATTGCCACTTCATAGAGCATATGAACCCCGGACAAATAAAGACATATTTATTTTTTTACAACTTCCATACATGGCTGCGGTTAAATTTGAGTGTGACTCAATCAACAGTGTGAACATATAATTCAATTAAGGATAATAAAAATGAGTTTTTGATGTTGTAAATTTTATCCACACGTAGACCCAGAGTGAATGGCAGCAGAGACATGGATGTGGAACATTTCATTATATGCCCATCAGAAGAGAGAGAGTACAAGAGAGAGGACGAGCGAGAGTGTGAACGAGCGAGAGAGAGCAATAACAAAAGAAAGAAAGAAAGAAAGAAAGAGAGAATGAGAGAGAGAGAAAGAGAGAGAGAGAGAGAGAGAGAGAGAGAGAGAACGAGAACGAGAGAGAGAACGAGAGAGAGAACTAGAATGAGAGAGAGAGCAATAAAAAGAGAGAGCGAGGGAAGGAAGGAGATAAAAAAAGAGAAGGAATAAAACACATGGGAACATGCCACTGGCAGACTGAAGCACAGACTTACAGCACCTCTAGTGAATATGATACAGGGCTGAGTGATTGCAACAGCCTACATGCATGCCTCTGTCCCCAACGAAGACGAAGCTTGATCCATGACAAATTGTCTCAGCAAGCCACAACAGGATCCTTCTGCCATCTGTGAAGTGTAAGGTTCTCCTTTCCCCTTTTGAGACAAACATACATGGTCATTGAGACCATTGGAGACACAATAGGTTTTATGAGAGAGGTGATTCAATCTAGCCGTGTATCTTCGGTTGTAAGCAACAGGGAGGAAGATAGTTGTTTTAGAGAGAGAGAGAGAGAGAGAGAGAGAGGGTGAGAGCAGCGAGAAAGACAGAGAGAGAGACAGAACAATGCTTGTGCTTGGAAGCCTGTGTGGTCAATATAAATAGCACAAAATGGGCTGTTATAAAAATATTGAGAGTTGTAAATGATCCCCAAAGTTAAAACCGGAGCAGCAGTGAGCACACACTCATATACACAAACACAGACAGAATCACAGTCACATGCACACACACACACACATCCACACACACCTGAATAAAAAGACTCAAACACACACACACCGAGAGGCAATGGGATATGAAATGCTGGTTGCAAACAGACATGGACACACTCATGCATATGTCAAAAGGAAATGTCTTTGCGTGATTGTGAGCTGTGATTGTGTGATTATGAATATCGCTATTGCATGCATATTCTGCCTTGTTTCATATGAATAATTAATTACTGAAAAATTATCTAATTTGAGCAAACCAGAAGCATGCACAAACACAAGCATGCACACACACACAAACAAGCACACGCACACACACATACACACACTAACACACACATTACTAAAAACTAAAGACAGGTTACGCTGTTCCCTTAGTAGTAAGGACCCATCTTTACAGCTTCAGTCTGTACTACACATGATTTATGAAGATAGCTTAGGAACAGTAGTATGCTGTACACAGGCGGACAGTGAAGGATTGATTGTAGGGTTGGTGTTGGGTTGGAGCTGAGCTGAGCTGACAGGAGGCAGGTGCCTACCCTGAGGCCCTAGGGTGGCAGGATCACATACACTGCCCTGTGTGGTCAGTAAGTGCGACTGCACCTAACTTTACCAGTATTGTGAGGACCTGAGGGCTTCATAATTGAGAACGCTTGAGTGAAGAGGAATATCTGAAAGTTGTCCCTTTGTCTTATATGTCCAATGTCCTTTACCTAACTGATTGGACAGGTGAAATCCCTGCATATGTTTTAGACAGAGTTTAGGCCAAATTGATAATACTTATCCACTGTTTTCAGATCAGTGAGGACCAGGAGATATGATAATCACTGGGAGTGAGATATCAGGACTAAGCAGCAGAATAAAGAGAAAGAAGAGAGTGGAAGAGGAAGGAAGGGAAGAAGGCAAAGTGAAGTGCTGCGCTGGCACTTTCTCCACACAAATACTTTTCTAATGCATATGCATCCATTAAATTCCTCTTTAAAAGGACAAGCGGTGCACCTTGAGCGACTTCATTCGTAGATATCTTTCCAACAAACTTTTTGAGCTAAAACCCCCCACCAAAAAAAACAAGAAAGACTGAATTAAGGAGTGCACTCGATTCCGGCTGACAAGAGTGGTGCGTAACCGTTGGAAGCCTCTCTCCTCAGCCAGAGTGCTCGCGGTGATGGTCGCTAGCTAACGCTACCAGTGATCCTGAGCTATCATCACACAGACTGGCTAATGAGCATTAGCGCTTAAAGACGCACACAGGTAAAAGAAAAACACACACAGGGGGAGGAGGAAGGAACCTCCCGAGGATATGCTCTAACTTTCTAATATAAATCCCCTTCTCTATTCTCCCTCCTTTTATTTTTTTCCCCTACGGACCATTAGCCAGTATATCCCTCCCTTCCCTCTTCCCTCCCTCCCCTCCTCCCTCCTTTTCTTTCAGCGCGGTGCAATTAACGTCTCTCATCGAATATTGAAGGTATAAAGACAAATGGGTATTTTTAGCCGATTCTCTTCCGCTAAGACCAGTCCTCCGCTGAGGGATGGCTGAAGGCTTCGACTAAATCAGGAAGCTGAGCTGACTGCACTTAGAGCCAAACAATCACTGATCATTTATTTAGTTCTTATTTTTTCTTCCTGGCATTTTCTGTTGCTCTGAGGTGTGATTCTAAGTCACTGTGATTAGATGATATTCTCATGTGATTTCCATGCAGCTCGCTATGGGGAAACGGATTCAAGCTCATCTTGAACGATGAAGTGGAGTTTTATTATTTACAACATTTTTTTTCAATACCTTAGAAATGCTTTGGAGAAAAGTGTCTGCTAAATGGCATATTGAATGAAGAGGTTTCTTTTACAGATTACTTTATCACATTTGAAATATAAAATAAAACAACTTTTATAATTTTTTTTGTTATCCTGGATTAGTTTAAGTACTGGTTTTCATCTCTCACATTCTGTAAATGAGCCCTAAATAATATGTGTATACTGGTCCTGGCACTGGTACTAGTATAGAAGAGAACACTGCAGCAGTATTCCTGGGCAGAAGACACTGCATCTCAGTGCTAGAGGCGTCACTACAGACAACCTGGTTCAAATCCAGACTGTATCACAACCGGCCGTGATTGGGAGTCCCAAAGGGCGGCACACAATTGGCCCAGCGTCGTCCGAGTCTGGCCGGTGTAGGCCGTAATTGTAAATAAGAATGTGTTCTTAACTGACTAGTTAAATAAAGGTTAAATTTTTTAAAGTCCTGGGCAGCAGTCCTGGGCAGCAGTCCTGAGGGTGTTGTGGCTGGCGCTGGCCATTGGCAGGGCAGAGAGAGGGAGCCTGGTCTGGTCTAACACATGCCAGCAGACACTCCCAGGACCCAACACTCCCCTCAGCCAACATGCCACTATGCCCTACGGCAGCATAATCAGCCATGATCCTGATTAACACAAGCCTGCTTCAGCCATACATGAACACTTTACAGCCATCCGTACTATCACAGGTTTGATAACCGGGCAACGCTCACATCATTGCACTCTATAAATACATTTACAGCATGGACTTAACAGATCCTGGCATGGCCTCACACGGCTGGACCCCAGCACATGTGGCCCATGATGCAAGGCTATGGCGCAGGGCTATGGGGCAGGGCTATGGGGCAAGGCTATGGGGCAAGGCTATGGGGCAAGGCTATGGGGCAGGGCTATGGGGCAGGGCTATGGGGCAAGGCTATGGCGCAGGGCTATGGGGCAGGGCTATGGGGCAAGGCTATGGGGCTAGGCTATGGGGCAGGGCTATGGGGCAGGGCTATGGGGCAAGGCTATGGGGCAAGGCTATGGGGCAGGGCTATGGGGCAGGGCTATGGGGCAAGGCTATGGGGCAAGGCTATGGGGCAAGGCTATGGATCAGGGCTATGGGGCAGGGCTATGGGGCAAGGCTATGGGGCAAGGCTATGGGGCAGGGCTATGGGGCAGGGCTATGGGGCAAGGCTATGGGGCAAGGCTATGGGGCAGGGCTATGGGGCAGGGCTATGGGGCAGGGCTACTCTCTCTCTGTGGGACATTCTGCTGGCCCTGAACTGAGTTCTTGTATTTGTCTCACACTGAGTTCAATTAATAGAAAGGATAAAATGTTTAGGTTTAGGAGCATCGAGGAAATATGAGCCCAGAGACACCTGATACAGATATGTAGAAGGCCTTTATTTAAATAAGTCCGTAATGCTGCATTCCTCTGTGCTTTGAGTGCAAACAAAAAATGGCTGCGCTTGAACAGCAACAATTAGCTGTGTTAAATGAATCTCAGTGTGAGTCAGTCGATGGTAGACTTGTAAGTGTGAGCTACTGTGTATATTTTTAAGGTGTCTTCGTCAACACTGAGTATAAGAACTGAACCCAAACAAATCTGTCCCCAAAACAACCAGTTGAGACTGCTGACAGAGGAACTATAACTACTAGTAGGCCTAATTGGTGTGTGTGTGTGTGTGTGTGTGTGTGTGTGTGTGTGTGTGTGTGTGTGTGTGTGTGTGTGTGTGTGTGTGTGTGTGTGTGTGTAAGACAGGCTAAAAGAGAAGAGAAGAACAGGAAGAGGTGCATTGATTTGCACTACAGAGACCTCTTTTGTGCGACGGGGAGATATTGCTCTTACTTACACCCTTATCTCTGAGCGTTTGGAAGAGGTAACCAATAATAAAAGACATGTAACTTGTCTTCTCCTACCTCCCACCACATCCTCTCACACAGCCGTGTGCTGCGACAGGGCTCATGCACGCGCAGTCGTGTATACGCTCGCTCACACACACAGAGCCAGTTCCAGGAAGTCACGTCGTCCTGTGTGTGATTGTCAGCATGCAGCAAGCAGTTACTTATCAACCTCCACTTGATCTGAATAGATTCAGTTGTTCTTTCTGATTGATCACAGACATCATTCAGACACAGTTTGTCTAACTTATTAGAGGAGAGGAGAGTGTGAGAAGAGGTGTAGTATTACAGGCAGTCTTTAGGCCAATGCAGGCCACACTCGGAGCCTGGCTCTCGCCTTCACTCTCTCTCCCATGAATGTTTAATGTGATGGAGCCAGCGTGGGGCCCTGGCCTGGGCTGGCAGGCTGACAGAGGGGGTCAACACTGGAGCCACCGAGGTGGTGGGGGACCATAGGGACGATGGAGGGGGGTGACGGGAGGAGGGGGAGTCAGAGCTGTCACGCAAGGCGTAGGGGGGGAGAGACATGCAACATCTCAGGGGTCAGTAAGGCCTGGACTCAGCAACACAGAATGTGAGAGACGAAAACCAGTACTAAAACTAAAACTAATCCAAAATAAAAAATATATAAGATAAATATAAATATAAGTAACTAAAATAAGCCATATTTGTTCCAATTTAAATATTCAATACAGAAGACGGCTGTATTTACTTCTAAACATAGATGCCACTTGTTACCATGAAACACTGGTGGGTAGAACTTATCTGCAACATACTGTATACCTTTAGGGAGAGAGACCTATTTACTCACTGTACGGGGAACAGATGACAGAGGCATGGAACAGACACACACATGAGTCTCTCTCTCTCTCTCTCCCTCTCCCTCTCTCTCTCTCTCACTCTCTCTCTCTCTCTCTCCCCCTCTCTCCCTCTCTCTCTCTCTCTCTCTCTCCCTCTCTCTCTCTCTCTCTCTCTCTCTCTCTAAAATACTGCCTCTCCACACTAGGTCTCCTACCATGATAACCACACCTGCTTTCTCAGTCCAGGCATGAAGGGGCAAGTTCCTGGGATCTTTCTTCCCTCAGCACACCTCCAAAGAACACATTTACCACTCTGACTAACACACATCCAGAGAACACATCCAGAGAGATAAAACACAGAACAGTGCCCTGCCTAAGGGTATTTTCAATGCCAGGTGGGGGACATTATTCCTGTTAAGAGCTAGTCTGGATTTTGTGATGGATTTGAAATCCACTATTTACTAATTGAGTAACATGCAACTTTCTGGATGAATTGTATTTCAAAAAAAGTCTCACAAACCTCATTCTCTGGAAGCCCACAAACATAAATAATGTACATATTAGCTCAGGCGTGTGCTGCCGAAGGGGTGTCAAAACCTCGGCGGGTGTATTATGGAGAGAGAGGGAGAGAGAGAGAGAGATAGAGAGAGCTGTGCTGAGATGGGCTTGGGATGCCTACTAACACAGGAACCAATTAGTTGTAAGCATAGACATACATACATACATACATACATACATACATACATACATACATACATACATACATACATACATACATACATACATACATACATACATACATACATACATACATACATACATACATACATACATACATACATACATACATACATACATACATACATACATACATACATACATACATACATACATACATACATACATACATACATACATACAGCCTATAGGATAGACATACAT
The DNA here is from genome assembly GCA_023634145.1 of Thymallus thymallus. Classification (NCBI taxonomy): domain Eukaryota; kingdom Metazoa; phylum Chordata; class Actinopteri; order Salmoniformes; family Salmonidae; genus Thymallus; species Thymallus thymallus. Next base: position 17,102,914 of record CM042380.1, on the reverse strand, counting down.
ACAGACATACATACATATATACATACAGCCTATAGGATAGACATACATACAGACAACCTATACAATACATAGAGACTGAGAGGCTACAGGACAGGCCGAGACAGCCTTAATTAAAGGAAAGACAAAGATACAGAGACTGACTTCTGGACATGGAGAGGCAGGAGCATGCAACTCCAGGACAGACAATGACAGAGACATAGACAGACAAAATATACAGATAGGAAGATAGAGAAGCAGACTGAAGGAACAACAGAGGAGTGGCAAAGAGGCATAGACGGGGCGTGGCCTATAACAACAGGAAGAGCCTACAAGATACATTAATACACAACATACACAAAGCATGGCATGTTTAGAGACAACTTATCAGCGGGGAAGTGGGAAATCAGGAAATACTGTATCTACTTGTTTTGTGTGCTACATCCCAACACACCAGCCAAACCTACACACATACACCCTCCTATTCTAAACACATCACCACACACACACACACCATCCTAACCTACACACAGCAACTCGGCCGTCCCTCTCGCAGAGGGCACGGGGTGATGCAGGCTTTTTATGACAATTATTGATCCTCCGGAGCGCAGTAAAAACTATCCCCAGACAGACAACAGAAATAACTGTAACCATATAACAGCTTCCTGCTTAGGGAACAGATCCCAGTGCTGCGCGGCCCACGTGGCAGCTATTCCTGGAGACACACATAACCCAGGGACCAGGGTAAGGAGTGGACATAGAGAGGAATGGAGGGAGAGGAGAGGAGAGGAGAGGAGAGGAGAAGAGAAGAGAGCAGAGGAGAGGAGAGGAGAGGAGAGGAGAGGAGAGGAGAGGAGAGGAGAGGAGAGGAGAGGAGAGGAGAGGAGAGGAGAGGAGAGGAGAGGAGAGGAGAGGAGAGGAGAGGAGAGGAGAGGAGAGGAGAGGAGAGGAGAGGAGAGGGTTACAGAGAAGTGTAGGTTAGTTAGCCGCTCTGGGAGTCAATGGCTCCATCAGTTCTTCCTTCCATCCCGGGTTGAAAAATGAGCATTTCCTGCTTTTCCGTTCACTTAGAGGCTTTCACTGTGATTGTTTACGTGCAGCTCCTCTCCCTCACCATATGGTCCGTTTCACTTTTAATTATGATAATAAGCATGTCTTTGTCTTGCATAGTCCATTTATGTAATAACATTTTCTCTATGCAACATTTTTTCCCTCTCTTTTTTCCATCTAATCAAATATTAGATAAATATTCCTAAAGAAAACATGTGTATATTGTCTGAGGTATTACACTGACAATAGAAAGGTGCACAGAGATTAATACAATATATTGTATAGCACACAGCGTTATTTCAAGTGTAGAAGGTAAGATTGGATTCATGGCTTTGTGTGGCTAAGTTTGATGACAGTGGACAAGATTAGTTCCTATTTCTACCCCAGAACAATTTGACAGTGGTGGAGAGAGGGAGGAATTACTGTTATAAAGCTGTCTGGGGATCTGCCGCCCCATCATTAATAGACTGTCACACACAGACAGCAGATCAGCTACAGGGGAAAGTATGTTCCATGGACTGAGAGAGAAGAAGAGAGAGAGAGAGAGGAGGGGGGGGGGATAGATTATTTTATCTAGCAGGATGTGTTATAACGAAGAAAAGGGGAGGAGATATGGAAAGAGAAGAAAAGGGGAAGAAAGAGAGAACTGAAAGAGAACTGAGAGAGTTTCCTAATGCACCATTAGTTAAAGACCTTTGTATGCTGAGTTATAAAAGGCTGAACGTGCTTGGCTGACCCTAACATTGACCACGGCTGGCATTTCTGTTAGGCTGGTACACAGAAAGATTAAAAGGAATTGAGAGGGTGATTAAATAGTGTATTGTAATTTACTTCACTAATGTTATTGTTTGGGAAGACCTACCCGGGAGGGGAGGGGAGAGGAGGAGACAGAGTCAGATATAGTGGAAGGTACAGCCTGTCAGACCGACAGTGTTCAGCATTGTAAGAGAGTTACACTACACAGTTCACACTACTCCCTGGCCCTCCTCCAAGACAGTGACACAGACCTCTCATCAATGCCATTCCTCATACATGTGTTTCTCAGTCTGGCCCATTTGAACTGCTTTTAAAGACTAATCTCTGATCTAAGGTCAGTTGATTTACAACCACACCACATTAAACCAGTGTTAGTGTTGGCACACTCCTGGTGTTTACAGAGCTTTAAAACATTGCTAAGACAATATAGAACTCACACACGGCACACACAATATATTCAATCCACTATAAAGGCAAACTGCAGAACATCACAGACTAAAATACACAATTTCAAAATAACCATCAAAAGGTGAAAGGTTGATAACCTTGTATTAGGATAATCAATACAATAGATTATAAAAATATAAAAAAGATTAATTGGCTGTTTAGCCTCAACTGAACTCTACTTTTTAATAACTTTACATGTATCAAAAACAAATGACCTCTTCTGTGCCAATATTGACGGCTGTGGTTGAGTGAAATAGAGTTGTCATTTCAGTACCGGAGGCCCCAGGCCCATTCGGCTGCCTAGGCTGTCTACTGCCTAATGCCTAGCCTGTCTACTACCTAGCCTGTCTACTGCCTAATGCCTAGCCTGTCTACTACCTACTGCCTAGCCTGTCTACTACCTAGCCTGTCTACTGCCTACTGCCTAGCCTGTCTACTGCCTAGCCTGTCTACAGCCTACTGCCTAGCCTGTCTACTGCCTAGCCTGTCTACTGCCTAGCCTGTTTACTATCTAATGCCTAGCCTGTCTACTGCCTACTGCCTAATGCCTCACCTGTCTACTGCTTAGCCTGTCTACTGCCTAGCCTGTCTACTACCTACTGCCTCGCCTGTCTACTGCCTAACCTGTCTACTGCCTAATGCCTAGCCTGTCTACTGCCTAGTCTGTCTACTGCCTAATGCCTAGCCTGTCTATCGTCTAGCCTGCCTACTGCCTAGCCTGTCTACTGCCTAATGCCTAGCCTGTCTATTGTCTAGCCTGTCTATTGTCTAGCCTGTCTATTGTCTAGCCTGTCTATTGTCTATCCTGGGGAAGAATTGTTTGATCACAACAATGATCTGCTTTATATCTCCTCTCTTATGTGGTATTCACCAGCCATCACTCTGATATGTGGTCTGAGTGAAGTTGAGCACATTAACCACACACACACAAATATGCAGAGAGTTAGTTTACACAGTACACACACATATGTGCACATTAACGCTTGCACGCACACACACACGCGCGCATTCGCGGGCACTCGCACACACAAACACACACACTACGTTTTCTCTCTCTCTCCCCACTCATGCCACCACCCCATTAGATAGAGATTGATAATACACAGTGTGGTTATAAAGGTGTCTTTATAACCACACTGTGACTTTGGTGTTTCAATTGAATGTGGTCGGTGGGCTTGTTGGTGTTTTGATAGAATAATTCATAAAAGCCTTTCTGCTTGCAGTCTATCACGTTGTGTTGGGGGAAATACCATCTCCCGTTATTCGCCGATGTACTGCATTGTCTTTGTCTGCTGCCAGAGTGACTCATTTGGTCTGTGTTCTCTCTGAAACAAACCTGTGAATTATCCCCTTCCTGGGATGCCTCCCTGCCTGCGTCTTTAAAGTGCCTCCTGGAGTCCCACTTTATACATGCATGTACAGTACACACACACACAGTTGCACATGCACACACACACACCATCCTCTCCATTCCCACTCACACACTTTTGACCTCCATACCCTCTGAATTAAAACAAATGAGCTAGCCCAAACTTATAAAACATAGACAAAAATTCAGTCAACTTAGGGACAGATCGATATGAAGGCAGTGTGCCCCAGCGCTCCAACAGTTGAACTTGAGGTGAGGAAGCCTGTTTCAGGCCTACCAGAATTACTCCTATAATCAAACAATATAATGCTTATCTTTATAAAAAATATTCTGATAGAAAATGAATGAATTAGCATCCTTCTGTACATCTAAATCTTTATAGCAGACGCGGTAGCCATCTGACATAAGGAAATGCATGTTGGTGACATATCTCTCTCTCTATCTCTATCTCTCTTGGGTTAGGCCTAAGCATCTCTTCCTTAATATATGTACAATATATATAGTATATATATATAATACTCAAATCTCTGACAGCTGAACCGTGAGGTGGACAATTATTATTTTAGGAAGGTAACCTAAATGCTACACATCGAAACACAAGTATTAGTGTTTTTGTAATTTGTTATAGTTGTTTAAGGAAGTGTAAATGCCAGGTCGGATCTTAATGCAAATGGATGTCCGTGAAATTCCTCAATTGGCATAATGTTTTTATGAAGATTATAGAATATTCGCATGAAAATCCGTCGCCAAGTGGATGGCAGTCTAGCTATAGACAACCTAAAGACTCTGGTAAGTGCGCTGGTCCAGTGTCACTTTGATTGTGCCTGCACATCACGGTTCACCAGCAGCCCTGAACATCTAAAGAATAAGCTACCAGCCTCATACTGATCTGGAGGTTGTGTCTGTAATGTTTCTGTATCTATGTAACTGTACATGTAATAAGGACTACAATGGAAATAAGTCCCCGACTTTATTGTGCCATCCCGGTCACTTGTAAAAAAAACTTTTTTTGACCTTTTTTTAGTGACAAATAAAATCAATCAATCAATCAATCAATCAATCAATCCAAACTGTGCAGTGGCCAATTGATGAATGGAAAGAGACATCTGTTACAAAACATCAAAAAGTTTAATGACATTTGGAGATTGTCAAGCCAAGCCTTCAATACTGGGTAAGATTACAAGGTAGGAAGTGTTTTCTGAGATTGACAGTCTATTTATTGTGGTGTTGAAAACGCAAACTGTCAAGTTGTTTAATGATCAGGAGACAGGCGCAGGGATACGTAATAGGGGTTTTTAGTACTCCACCCAACAAATACAAGAAGTAAAGGCACGGGGACGAAGCCCAAAACAAACACGTATACAAAAACACAGGACTGTGACCCAAACAAAAGAGTGAGGTAAACCTCTAATAAATAGACGGGATGAGACCCGAAATAACAAGTGCACAATATGACGCGGGACGAGACCCGTAATCACATTTGCACAATAATACATACAGCACAAACGCCAAAACAACAAAGCACAGGGACTCACAGGCTCAACGGACATTGTAACAATCATAAACCCACAATGGTGAACACAGGGCACATTTATACAACGACTAATCAGTGGGGAATGGGAACCAGGTGTGCGTAATGACACAGTTCAGTCACGCCTAGAGACCGGTGACATAGACCTATGGAACTGGTGCATGGAATGAGCAGCAGTACCGGAGGGATCCGTGACACAAACCATGATATTGAAGTGCCCGAAGTCGGTATGCTTTGTTTACTGGTTGTATGGTGAATTGGCATAGAAAACTCTTTGTGGAAAAAATGTGTTGCCTATATTCTATATAATTATAAATATTACATCAAAATCGTACTATAATGAAACAGGTAGGGAGAGTGAGCTTGTCTGTGGTGGTCGGCGAACCCTTCTGGCCCATAGTCCTGCGTGGCATCGACTGTGCACAATACCATGCTGAAGTGGACAAGTCGAGGGAGGTACATAAAAAAAAAAATGTTAGCCCCTCCCCCCAGCACACTTCGATCTGTCCCTAAAAATGATGTCTCATATGTTCATTCAACTAGAAATTATTATTTGAGCATCCTTACCTACCTGTGGAACTAGTTACAGTCACAGTGCTTTTAACATACAATGTTTTCAACGTAAATATTTGACACACATGATTACATTGTGCATGTTTATGTATACAGTAATTATTATTCAACATGTCCTCACCTGAGATTTGAACTCATAACCTCTTGGTTCATGGCATTCTGATATTCCTGCTACGCCAGCATGTCTGTCAAGTTGAAGCGAAGTTTGGGCCCAAAAAATATGTTTAGTTCAGGTAACACTAACAATCCAAAAAAAGTCTGTGGAACCAGTTACTTAATAATAATTAGTTGAAACGACCTAAGTATCTAGGCAACAGGATAAATAATAAACAGTAGCAGCAGCGGATGGGATGAGTCAAAAGAGTTAGTGCAAAAAGTATCAATGCAGATAGTCTGGTTAGCTATTTGGTTAACTATTTAGAAGTTTTATAGCTTGAGGGTAGAAGCTGTTCAGGTACACCCTGCTTCAGTATTTTCAACTTTCTATCTGTTACAGATCCACTTTAGATTTACCATTACAGCATTACTCCAAAAGTATCAGACAGAGACGAAACTATCAAAAAAATAAAATCAGACAGACGATAACAACAGCAGAATAGGAAACAGCCGCCTTGAAATTGAAAATACACTGTTTCCCTCATGTCCTATTCTCTACATTCACTGTTCTCTACCCCTGTGCAACTGTATGTGAAATGGATTCCTATGGCATCCCAAAATCCTTCACGCTACGTGGACGTGACGTTCCTAAATAAGAGAAAAGTAAGTAGCTATGCATGTAGATTAAGCAGAGCGATACCTATACGAGGAGTGGGAGCCGAGTTAGAGTAGAAAGATAAAATGTGTTTTCTTCCTCCTGGAGGAGAGGAAGAGAGAGAGAGGAAAACGGCGGGGGCATGTATTGTGCAGCGTCTGCAGCAAGAGTGTGCATGTCTGGAGGCGTCTCCGTTAGCTGGGGTTTCTCTGGAGGACCGGGGGGCAACATGAGGAGCCTGGAGAATCATGGGGTTTGCTGCAGGCCAGTGGTAGCAGGTTATCTGATTAAATAAAGCCCTGAGATGCTGTGGGATAGGGCACACTCATGCAGGAGGGATAACACACACACACACATTGCACACACATACACAAAGGCACACATATGCATACACACATATGAATATAGTTACTGTACACAGAATGCAATGGAGTGACAAAAAAAGCAATGTAAATTCATACTTTATATGTGTCTCACTCACTAACATTGTGAGTGAGAAAATGGAAAATGATTGTGATGAGGACACTAGTGATGCCACTGTGGGTGTAACCTGTAACGGCACGTTTGATAGTACGCCTACCGCCTTCACTTCCTGAAACCATCAGGTGGATACTATGGGCACTATAGGGCACCAGGGGTTTGCCCCAACATCCTGCAAGCAGCCTCTCTATGGTTCCCGAGACGGGAACCTACCGAGAGGCTTTCCACGCTGCAAAAACGGACGCCGGACACAGTCACCCATTTGGGTCATGACCTATCATCATAACCTGTCATTACTGTCGAACTCCTTCATCATATCAAGAAATGTCATATTGCTTATTACTGCTTAATTAATAAGCCGTAATATTTCCATTTCCATTTCCATCCAAATAAATAAGATAAATATATTTTTTTCACATCTTGAAGATGTCGTGTTTGGTTGTGTTTGTTGTCTGTGTAAATGTGTTTTATTAAGAGCGGTACACTGGGAACCTTAACACACATCAGATGGGGCTTCCAGTGGGAACAGCCCTGATCTTGTATTGTGGTTTTGCTTCTGCAGTTTCACTTTTAGAGCTCTGAGTAGGGCTTTACAGACAAAACATCACAGCACTCTATTTTCACAGCCTGCCTGTAAAAAACAAAGAATGATGGGCCTTTTAAAGAGATCCTGCAGTTTGGGTTAAAAAAAAATGTTTTGTCTCTGTCACAGGCAGCAAAATCCCTGCACCAATATCCCTCTGTGATCCTACTAAATGATGTTTTATTTTTTTTATTTAACCTTTATTTAATGCTCTAAGGGCCTCCTGTTAACTGTGTGCCTTGATGTGTGTAATACAAATAATATTGTAATATACTAATTATAATAATAACAATAATCATTATGATTATTATTAATATATATATATATATATATATATATATATATATATATATACTGTATATATATATATATTAATAAGATACAAAACTTGTACATCTATGAAACAGAGAGCGAGAGAGAGCAAGAGAGCAAACGAGCGAGAGAGAGAGAGAAGGAGAGAGAGAGTGAAGAACAAACACCATTGTAAATACAACCCATATTTTTATTTTATTTTCCCTTTTGTAGTTTAACTATTTGCACATCGTTACAACACTGTATATAGACATAATATGACATCTCAAATGTCTTTATTCTTTTGGAACTTTTGTGTAATGTTTACTGTAAATTTTGTATTGTTTTTTTTCACTTTTGTTTATTATCTATTTCACTTGCTTTGACAATGTAAACATATATTTCCCATGCCAATAAAGCCCCTTGAATTGAATTGAGAGAGAGAGAGAGAGAGAGAGAGAGAGAGAAACATAAAGAGAGACAGAGACTGCATCTGAGAGAGGAAGTGCCATAGATAAAAAGAGGGATTTCAGATTGAGATTTGTGACTACGCCGTCAGCAGCACCACAGCCATGGTGGTGTAGTGGTGGCTGAACACAGCTGTCAGACCCAGATGGCGGGGTGCTAATAACATTCGGAGTTTTGCAGCGCACCGTTTATTTTCTAATAATAAAACTGTTAGCGCTCGTTAATAGCGTAGCTGCCGCCTGCCAAGCACACGTTCCGGCTGACAGACGCGCCACTCCTCTGCCATTTACTGTACGTGCCATGCCGATACCGCCCGGCGGAATGGGCCTATGGTGGGCCCTTCTCTTACACACACTGGTACATACACACACAAAACGCACACCGTCCAGTTATCTGTCATCTGCTGTCGAGCACATCAAAATACCTCAAACGAACACCTAATAAACATGCTGATGTAAGAGCAGTAAACAAGTACACACACACACAGATTATCACTGAGTACTAAAAGGACCTAATGGGACAGTACAGTAATTGTGGGAGGAGCACTGAAAGGGGAGAATGTTTCCATAACCCGCATCACATCATCACTTGCAAACAAACTCACTTGAGATTTCAACTTAGTATTCATTAATAATATCTCAAAAGAAAATGAGAAAAATGACAACACATGACGTGTTGATTAAATATCATTTCACACATACTTGGGATAAATCCAAATATTTCTGAATGAGATGACTGTGGAGTGTGGGCAAAGCTGTGAGCTTGAGCACATCCCCCACACTGTCCCCCAGTGAGGCCAGAGACAAAAGGTGCATTTCTCATAAAGCGCTGACTCATCGCTGTGCTACAGGCCCACAATAGGTACTCACTGTGGCGTGACATAGCTTGTCATTGACCCCCAAACAGGTCATGCTTCCTTTTATAGACCTCTGCTATCATTCTCAGTTACCCTAAAGCATTCCACCGATACCCAAGTCATACTTCTTTGTTTTTTACAAAGGAAATATACAGTATATAGATACTGTATATCTCCGTCTCTGTGTCTAACACACACTCACATGCAAACACAAACAGACACGCACACACACACACACACACACACACACACACACACACACACACACACACACACACACACACACACACACACACACACACACACACACACACACACACACACACACACACTGTCATGTAGGGAAAATGGAAATTATGTGTTCTCTCCATATGCAGAGAGAGTATATGAGAACAAGAGAAGGAGAGAGAATGATAGACAGAGATACACTCAAACCGTTTTATTCTGTGACGTCGTGAAGGTTGTTTAACCTCAATACTTTATTTATTCAATATATTCAACGGGAGCCAATTTCCCGGTAAGTGTCATTACAATGTTTTCGCACAAGTACGCCTGCAAAGTGCCACAATTAATTGGGCTCCGTTCCTACCAGATAATTTCCCACTGTTAGGCAGCCTGTAAAAAGCACATCACCATGCACATAATTACAGAGAGAGGCAAGAGCGGCGAGGAGAATTTATCTCCCACCCAAATATGAGAGGCTGCCGACTGGAACTCCACTTCTTCTCCCTTTGAAGAGCTGTGTGCTGGTGCTACTGCAACGCTGGTGTAGACGAGCAGCCATTGTAGTGTCCTTTAGGATGTGACTCTTTTGACTCGCTTCATTTAGGCCCCAATCCCACTGAGCTCAGATCACTGTGTCACTGTGTTCTGAAGGAATGTCTACTAGGGATTTATTCTCTACTGCAGTACAATGCCTGTCTTGGCCACATGAGTATGACTGGCCACAGTATTACAGATCCCTCTAATACTGTGGCCAGTCATACTCATGTGGCCAACATTGCAAAACAGGATAACAACAATATAAAAACTATTCTGTGACCATGCAGTACCAAACTAAAACAGCTTTCTAGCAGCTTAAAGATCATTTGTTTTCAACCATTACAAAGTTACATACATTTTTTGGCAAACCTGGAGGTGCAGACAAGGTGCAGATAAATTCATTGTGGTATCGTGAGGGTAGAGTCAGGTAGATTGCTAGATATAGCCACTGACCAAATCACCCTGGCTAGCGAGGCTGTAAATGTTTAATAAATCCCCAGGGAGGCAGGAGCAGGGAGCCATGTACAGTAAAAAGGCAGCTAGGGGGACAGGCGGGGGACAGGGACCCCAGGGTGGCTCAGCAAGCCTCTTGTTCCAGGTCCTTCCAGGGAAGGATTCTACACAGCTCAGAGAAGCAGGATTACAGTAGAGCAGCGCTACAGAATTAGCAGGCAACAGGGAAAATGTATGATTGAACATCAGAGAAATTAAATGGTAGAATGATGTTGTGGAGTAGCAGTGGTGTTTAATAATGTGTGTGTGTGTGTTTATCTGTTGTGTAGTGTGTGTGTGTGTGTGTGTGTGTGTGTGTGTGTGTGTGTGTGTGTGTGTGTGTGTGTGTGTGTGTGTGTGTGTGTGTGTGTGTGTGTGTGTGTGTGTGTGTGTGTATCGGTGCGTGTGAGGCAGAAGGTTCTGGAGCTGGTGTGTTGTGTTCAGAACTGGCTGGCAGGGTGCATGGCTGTCAGAGTGGCCTGGTTTTCTGCGTGAGCTCTAAAATTTGCCCCAACACAGCAGAGACCCCCAACACACACCGCCTATTTACAGCACTCACACAGTGTGTGTGCCCGCCTCTGCCAAGAGTGTATGGACACATACACACAGACACACTCTCACACATATAGACTATTTGTGATCGCATTCGCTTGTATCAATAGTAATGCGTGTGTGTGTGCGCGTGCTGTGTGTATGTGCATGCCTGTGTGTGTTGGCACATGTGTGTGTGTGCGTCTCGTCCTTGACCCCTCATATGTTCTCTAGGTGTAGTGAGATGACGGTGCCAGGGAAGAGCACTGCGCTCTGCTTATGTCATCCTCGCCACACACTTCCTGTCCCACGCATGGCATGGCAGCGAATGCCCTCTGTGTGTCCGTGACAACGAGCAGGCTCCCTAATGACGCAGATGGAGACAAGCTGCCTGCCTGCCACACTGCCCTGGTACAAAGACAAAAGGATTCACGAGAGAGAGAGAGAGAGAGAGAGAGAGAGAGAGAGAGAGAGAGAGAGAGAGAGAGAGATACTAATAGAATGTATAGGACTACTAGTAGTTGAAAAGACATGCACTCAGAAGTGCCTTTTGCAGGTGTATTTAAATGATGAGTTTCAAAATAAGATATTCACTATTTCCTACTATACACCCTGGGCATGAACGTTACCTAGAAGTGTCAGGGCATACTGAACACAATCTGATGTCACAAACTCACCCATACACACACATACACACACACACACACACACACACACACACACACACACACACACACACACACACACACACACACACACACATACACAAAAACCAGTGGCGTAGCCAGACATTCGTTGGTGGGTGGGCCTGCAGAAATTTTGGTCCAGTTTGGAACACTGACAAGTAAAGATCGTAATATATACTGTATTGTTGCTCAATCTGAGTGGTTGGGGGTGGCTCCCCAGTGACTACGCCCCTGACACACACATACACACACACACACACATACACACAAACAAACACACACTGACCTGCTGATGATGGCAGTTTTGAGTGGTGTGTGAACGACACATCCTTCCAGTGATTCACACCTCATCCAACATCCAGAAACCAGCAACGGTCACTTTACACAGTCACTAACACACACACACAGTCACATACAGTCACACACACACACACAGTCACATACAGTCACACACACACACAATCACAAAAACACATATTTCCATCAACAATACCCTCGCCCTGAGACTTTATTCCATGACTGTCACCATTTTACATGGTGGATATGTTGAAATAACGGTCACATTACTGTATATGCTTGACATCTTCTTTACTATGTATCTAGTGGTGAGTGGGTAAAATCACCAGGGAAGCCAATCCAGAAAAAAAGCCATATTCAACCTATGTGTTGTGATAATTAGGTTGTTTGTTTTATAACCTGTTAGATCATATGCCTTGACACAGTGATACAGTCGTATGCAAAAGTTTGGGCACCCCTCTGAGGCTGCATAATAATTTACTCTGTCGTCACAGAAAATGATCACAGTGGCATGCCATTCATTTTCTAATAAAAGCTGAGTACTGGGGTATTGTCCAGACAAAGATTTGTAGTGTAGCAATATTAAGTTGTATGAAATTAAATCAGATGTGAAAAATAGGCTATGCAAAAATTTGGGCACCCTTGTCATTCTGTTGATTTGAATACCTGTAACTACTTATGCACTGATTAATTGGAACACACAATTGGTTTGGTGAGCTCATTAAGCCTTGAACAGCATAGACAAGTGCATCCAATCATGAGAAAAGGTATTTAAGATGGCCAATTGCAAGTTGTTGTTCTCTTTGACTCTCCTCTGAAGAGTGGCAACATGGGGGCCTCAAAACAACTCTCAAATGACCTGAAAACAAAGATTGTTCAACATTATGGTTTAGGGGAAGGCTACAAATAGCTATCGCAGAGATGTAAGCTGTCAGTGTCCACTGTGAGGAACATAGTGAGGAAATGGAAGACCACACGCACAGTTCTTGTTAAGGCCAGAAGTGGCAGGCCAAGTCAAATATCAGAGAGGCAAAGGCGAAGGATGGTGAGAACGGTCAAAAATAGCCCACAGACGACCTCCAAAGACCTACAACATCATCTTGCTGCAGATGGTGTCACTGTGCATCGTTCAACAATTCAGCGCACTTTGCACAAGGAGAAGCTGTATGGGAGAGTGATGCGGAAGAAGCCTTTTCTGAACACACGCCACATTTGGACAAGCCAGCTTCATTTTGGAATAAGGTGCTGTGGGCTGATGAAACAAAGATTGAGTTATTTGGTCATAACAAGGGGCGTTATGCATGGCGGCAAAAGAACACAGCGTTCCAAGAAAAACACTTGCTACCCACAGTAAAATTTGGTGGGGGTTCCATTATGCTGTGGGGCTGTGTGGCCAGTGCCAGTACTGGGACTCTTGTTAAAGTTGAGGGTCGCATGGATTCCACTCAATATCAGCAGATTCTTGGGAATAATGTTGAAGAATCAGTCACAAAGTTGAAGTTACGCCGGGGCTGGATACTTCAACAAGACAACGACCCAAAACACTGCTCAAAATCTACCCGGGCATTTATGCAGAGGAACAAGTACAATGTTCTGGCCATCCCAGTCCCCAGACCTGAATATCATTGAGAATCTGTGGGATGATTTTAAGCGGGCTGTCCATGCTCGGCAACCATCAAACCTAACTGAACTGGAGATGTTTTGTAAGGAAGAATGGTCCAAAATACCTTCATCCAGAATCCAGACACTCATTAGAGGCTATAGGAAGCGTCTAGAGGCTGTTATTTTAGCAAAAGGAGGCTCTACTAAATATTGATGTGATTTTTCTGTTGGGGTGCCCAAATTGATGCACCTGTCTAATTTCGTTTTGATGCATATTGCACATTTTCTGTTAATCCAATAAACCTAATTTCACTACTGAAATATTACTGTGTCCATCAGTTATTTGATAGATCAAAATGAAATTGCTGATCCAAACACCCAATTATTTATAAATGGAAATCATGGAAATTGTCAGCGGTGCCCAAACTTTTGCATACGACTGTATATAGGCCTAAGGCACATTTGTTTCATCGCAAAACCGGAGAGAAACATCTGTCCAGTGAAGTACACAAAACATATTGGATGTAACAAACAGTTGACAAACAACATGACCTGCAGCACGGTCAAGCAAGGTAATGTTTCCGACATTTTCGGACTACTAAACAAGTATTGATTTAGAACCATGGAGAGTTAACGCAAGTAGCAAAGAAAACAGGAGCTGCCTCCACTATTCCAGCACCATTGGAACTTCAAAATTTCAACATCATCTAATCACCTATCAATAGTCTAATACAGTGACAACTAAAAGATACCAAAAACGATTTAGTCCAACCAACGTAAGCTAATTATGATATGGCTGTCCATGGTACTGATTTCTGTGTGTGTGTGTGTGTGCATGCAAGTAAAAACATGTTGACTAACCCTACTTGTAGAGATACGCCAATGCCTCCTCCTCTTTAATGTTGCCTAAACGGTCTATTGCTAAAATACTTGCTTGCTAGCCTAACTTCCTTTCATGGACAACGACACGCCAGGCCAGCTAGTTAACATTAGCATACTACATCTAGGGGCACAATATAAGAATTTATGGTTGGATCAGAATCTTCGTTATTAATCATTGACCAGTAAGGAGAATTAGGTAAAGCCACAAGTCCAAATCCCTATCTCCATCCATGGCTAATTTAGGAATTAGACAATTTTAGCTATTCAAGTTTGTCTTGTGATGTGATTGGTCTGAAGCCAAATCCAAACATGCATCCCTTAACCGTTTTTTTTTTTTGGTGCTCCAGCACATTCACAGCTGACCTCACTCAGTTTAGCTCAATGCTGATTGGCTATTATTTTATACTTTTTTTAATCAAGGGAGGCCAAATGTTCAAGGCAGCAACAATGTCATACTCTTTTTGACCAGACAGCATCAGATAGATACGCTACACATACTGAGACAGGGGGGCGTTGTTTCGTTCGCTCGGATGCTTTCTCCGTTGAGATACATTCAGCCTCTTGCGAATTTAAGGACATTTATGAAACACAGAGAGACGAAAGATACATTATTTTATATGTTTTCTTTTTTTCTTGGTCAATGTTTTGGGGAAGCCTGGCTTCCCTTGGCATCCGTGAATACATACCACTGCGATGTAGACAATGTTGACACTGGTCAACCGAATAGCCTGCAGTCTGAGAAAGTTTTAGCTGAAGTGAAAGCAAGATTTACATTGACAAAAAAATACCAAAACAGAACAAGTTCAGAGACAGTTCAGAGACAGTCACATTACAGCCTCTCCCTAGCTCTCTCTGTATGCCAACCTGTCTGTGTGCATGGATTTTTTATATTTTTTTACAGGGCAAGCGCTGCGAGCTGAAGAGAGAGGGAACAGAGAGAGGAACCCAACATATGGCAGGGTGTCAGTGTTTCCGTCAGGGAGGCCACTCATGCATTTTGATTGAGGAGGAGAGCCTTCTCCTCGGTATGCAGGTAAGACTGCAGCGGACGCTTTCATATTCATTTTAAATTATTCTAATTGCTTGTGAGGGCAACGGGCCTTTGAATTCTCGCTCTGTCTCGGTCTCCCTCAATCTTTCTGTCTTTCTTTCTCACTCCCCTTTCTCTTCCTTTTCTTTTTCTCCCTTCTCTTTTTTCCCATGTGTCAGTCTCCATAAGTGTATGCTAGGGAATGTTTTTGTGTTTGTGTATTTTTGTCTGTGTGTGTACACGTTTTGACAGCAAACTCAGCTTTATCACTTAAACATTCACATCCAAGGCAAGGTTACAAGGTCAGCGTTTCACCCATGTACTGTATGGCCACGTTTTTAACCAATATAAACTTAATTAGAGAGAGAGAGAGAGAGAGATAGAGAGAGTTTGTGTGTGTGAGTGTGGTCTCCATGCATGCCTGTATGTGTGTGTGTGTGTGCATATTGTGCATGTGTGTGCGTGCGTGTGTGTATGTGTGTGCGTTTGCATGCCTGCCTACCTGTGTGTGCGCGTGTATGCCTGAGTGTTGCTCCCTGTACCAGAGAGCCCGGGTCAGGCGGCACTACAGTGTTGAGCTTAGAGCTGCTTTGAATGGGCCAGGCTCCACTTACATATCTCCTGTCTAATCTGCCTGCTCCGGAGAATGCAAAGAAGAGGAAAAATCCATAGTCTTTTCATCCTCCTGTGACCAATGTGGCTGTGAGACAGCAGCCGTGGGAATGGAGACACACACAGCCAGCCCTGCCTCTGACCTCCATGTGCTCACACCCTGGCCAGGTGATAAAGAGGAACACACAGATTGTACAAACACACACACACGAGCACATGTACACACACACACACACACTCCCTCTCTTTATAGTAACAGGAGGTGAACATTCTGCCAGAGATAATATCAGAAGATGATGAGGAAGAGGAGGATGAGATCTGAATGTGCATATACCCCACAGGAGGTTGGTCGCACCTTAATTGGGGAGGACGGGCTTGTGGTAATGGCTGGAGAGCAATGAATGTAATGGTGTCAAATACATCAAACATATGGTTTGATGCCATTCCATTCGCACCGGTCCAGACATTATTATGTGCCTCCACTTTATGAGGTACAGTATGTGATTGATATGCTTCTAATACAGACCCAAGGGTCCAGTCAGAGAGGTAATATTCAGGAATATTGATTGGCCAGATGATTATGATAATGCATAACTCACTGATGTATAAATGAAACACTCTTTACAATAAATAATAATAAACTACAAAGTGTTTGAGCGTGTGAGCATGTGTGCTTATGGGAAAGAGATAGAGATGGAGAGCGATGGAGAGAGAATGAGAGAGAGAGAGAGAGAGAGGCTAGGATAGAGAATGAGAGAGAGATAGAGGCTAGGAGAGAGAATGAGAGAGAGAGTAGTTTAGCCTAAATCCCTCTCCTTCTCTTCTCCTCTCCTTTCTGTTGTTGGGGGATTTTGGAGTGATACTCCTTTCCGGCTCCCTCACTCCCTCAGCTGTCACTAGCCATCACCACAACTATTCCACTACAGCCACAGAAACTCCTATCTTTCTCCCTCTCCCTCCCTCTCTTCCTCTCTAACTTGAATACAACAACTGTTTACAGCATGGACACATCTAATAAGTAAGGATCTAAATGTCTGATGGGACATACACAATCCTCTCCCAACATCATCTAAACAGATGAGATGGGAGAGTGTAAATGGTCAGAGAGAGAGAGAGATGGCTAGCTACCCAAGGTGGTGTTCTTATACACCCTAGCAGTAAGTGCATATTGAGCATCAATATTGAGCACTCATTGTCCTGAGACAATCCTCTGCTGTAAGACTGAGAAGGCGAAGCCGACTGATATTACCAATAGGGAGGATGTGTCTGAGAGGATGTGTCTGTGTACATAGATTGGATGTGTGTAAGACTGGAGGAGGGTTCTGCAGGGACTTATATGGCTATTGTCTGTGCAGAGTCCTATCATTTGCACTCAAGGCGAGGCGGACAGGTAGTGTGTAAGTTGATTTGGGAGTGTGTAGACCGGGGGGGAAAGAGTGTGTATAAGAGGGAAGTGTGTATGGTGTGTAAGACATGGGACAGGTTGTGTCAGTAAGAAAGCAGTGCAGAGTGAGGTTCATTCTCCCTCCAGGCCACACAGAGAGGAAGTGATGCAATTGTGTTTACAAACAAGAGTCGTATCAAGTAAAGAAGAACAAAGCGAACATTCCAACAAACTATGTTTTGTCAGGAGTTATTTGTGTCATCCAACCAGACAGACAGGAGTTTAGACAGACATAATTGCGTCCAGAGTGGTATCTCTTTCTGTTTTTCTTTCTTCCAGTATTCATCCAGTATTTCCCATAATGCCATTCTAGGCTGCAATCTTCTCCTCGCAACCGGAGAGTATCTGAGATGGTGAACTCACTGCTCTCCTTTAACAGTCAATGTCCAGGCCAGAGTAGATTATCATAAGAGCATCACCCAGCACCGAGAGAAAGAGCGAGAGCGAGAGCGAGAGCGAGAGCGAGCGAGAGAGAGAGAGAAGAAAAGAGAGAGCGAGAGAGAGAGAGAGAAGAAAAGAGAGAGAGAGAGAGAGAGAGAGCGAGAGCGATACAAACACACACAGTGAAAAGTTCCTTCAGCCCTGAGACTAGGTAAACCATTGTGGTAGGTCTCCCATGATCATTTTTTGGTCCTGTGTTTTGACGACCACCAGATGTACAAAAGTATATGGACACCCCTTCAAATGAGTGGATTCGGCTATTTCAGCCACACCCGTTGCTGACAGGTGTATAAAATGGAGCACACAGCCATGCAATCTCCATAGACAAACATTGCCAGTAGAATGGCCTTACTAACTTTCAACGTGGCACCGTCATAGAATACCACCATTCAAATTTCAGTTATTGTGGAAACGCTTAGGAGCAACAACGGCTCAGCAGCGAAGTGGTAGACCACACAAGCTCAAAGAACGGGACGGTGAGTGCTGAAGCGCATAAAATAGTCTGTACTTGGTTGCAACACTCACTACCATGTTCCAAACTACCTCTAGAAGCAACATCAGAAGAAGAACTGTTCGTTGGGAGCTTCATGAAATGGATTTCCACGGCCAAGCAGCCGCACACAAGCCTAAGATCACCATGCGCAATGCCAAGCATCGGCTGGAGTGGTGTAAAGCTGGCCGCCATTGGACTGGAATCAGGAATCACTCTTCACAATCTAGCTGTCCGACAGACAAATCTGGGTTATCGGTGGATGCCAGGAGAACGCTACCTGCCCCAATGCATAGTACCGACTGTAAAGTTTGGTGGAGGAGGAATAATGGTCTGGGACTGTTTTTCATGGTTCAGGCTAGGTCCCTTAGTTCCAGTGCTGTTATCGCAGCAAAGGCGGAACCAACTCCGTATTAATGCACATGACTTTCGAATGAGATGTTCGACGAGCAGGTGTCCATATACTTTTGGTCATGTAGTGTATGTCTTGCTCCACTACATGGCATGCCTGCCCTCGTAGCATGGGAGACAACATGTCCCACATAGCCACTCTATCTCAGTTGAGGCCCAGCAAAGCCACTGTTCAAAACAGAGCCTTCCTCCTTCTCTCTGGAGAGCTCAGTCACTGAGGCTATGGTCTCTCTATGGTCTCTCTATGGTCTCTATGGTCTCTCTATGGTCTCTATGGTCTCTCTATGGTCTCTCTATGGTCTCTCTATGGTCTCTATGGTCTATATGCTCTCTCTATGGTCTCTATGGTCTCTCTAGGGTCTCTCTATGGTCTCTCCATGGTCTCTCTATATCTCTCTATGGTTTCTAGGGTCTCTCTTTGGTCTCTCTATAGTCTCTCTATGGTTTCTAGGGTCTCTCTATGGTCTCTCTATGGTCTCTCTAAGGTCTCTCTCTATAGTCTCTCTATGGTTTCTAGGGTCTCTCTATGGTCTCTCTATAGTCTCGCTATGGTTTCTAGGGTCTCTCTATGGTCTCTCTATAGTCTCTCTATGGTTTCTAGGGTCTCTCTATGGTCTCTCCATGGTCTCTCTATAGTCTCTCTATAGTCTCTCTATAGTCTCTCTATGGTTTCTCTATAGTCTCTCTATGGTCTCTATAGTCTGTCTATGATCTCTATAGTCTCTCTATAGTCTCTCTATAGTCTCTCTATGGTCTCTCTATAGTCTCTCTGTGGTCTCTCTATGGTCTCTATAGTCTCTCTATGGTCTCTCTATAGTCTCTCTATGGTCTCTCTATAGTCTCTCTATGGTCTCTTTATAGTCTCTCTATGGTCTCTATAGACTCTCTATGGTCTCTCTATGGTCTCTATAGTCTCTCTATGGTCTATATAGTCTCTCTATGGTCTCTATAGTCTCTCTATGGTCTCTCTATAGTCTCTCTGTGGTCTCTATAGTCTCTCTATGGTCTCTCTATAGTCTCTCTATGGTCTCTCTATAGTCTCTCTATGGTCTCTTTATAGTCTCTCTATGGTCTCTATAGACTCTCTATGGTCTCTCTATGGTCTCTATAGTCTCTCTATGGTCTATATAGTCTCTCTATGGTCTCTATAGTCTCTCTATGGTCTCTATAGTGTCTCTATGGTCTCTCTATAGTCTCTCTAGGGTCTCTCTATAGTTTCTCTATAGTATCTCTATGGTCTCTCTATGGTCTCTCTTGGGTCTCTCTATAGTCACTCTATGGTCTCTATAGTCTCTCTATGGTCTCTATAGTCTCTCTATGGTCTCTATAGTATCTCTATGGTCTCTCTATGGTCTCTCTTGGGTCTCTCTATAGTCACTCTATGGTCTCTATAGTCTCTCTATGGTCTCTATAGTCTCTCTATGGTCTCTATAGTGTCTCTATGGTCTCTCTATGGTCTCTCTAGGGTCTCTCTATAGTCACTCTATGGTCTCTATAGTCTCTCTATGGTCTCTATAGTGTCTCTATGGTCTCTCTATGGTCTCTCTAGGGTCTTTCTATAGTCTCTCTAGGGTCTCTCTATAGTCTCTCTATGGTCTATATAGTGTCTCTATGGTCTCTCTTTGGTCTCTCTAGGGTCTTTCTATAGTCTCTCTAGGGTCTCTCTATAGTCTCTCTATGGTCTCTATAGTGTCTCTATGGTCTCTCTATAGTCTCTCTATAGTCTCTCTAGGGTCTTTCTATAGTCTCTCTAGGGTCTCTCTATAGTCTCTCTATGGTCTCTATAGTGTCTCTATGGTCTCTCTATAGTCTCTCTATAGTCTCTCTATGGTCTCTCTATGGTCTCTCTATGGTCTCTATAGTCTCTCTATGGTCTCTATAGTGTCTCTATGGTCTCTCTATGGTCTCTCTATGGTCTCTCTAGGGTCTCTCTATAGTCACTCTATGGTCTCTATAGTATCTCTATGGTCTCTATAATCTCTCTATGGTCTCTATAGTGTCTCTATGGTCTCTCTATGGTCTCTCTAGGGTCTCTCTATAGTCTCTCTAGGATCTCTCTATAGTCTCTCTATGGTCTCTATAGTGTCTCTATGGTCTCTCTATGATCTCTCTAGGGTCTCTCTATAGTCTCTCTATGGTCTCTATAGTCTCTCATAGGCTGAGTCAGTCAGTACCCAGAGTCTGTCATTGGAAAACACAAAGAGCATTCTTAAGCCTGGTTAACCAGAACTATGAAAGAGAGGGATAGAGAAGATAAGTAATTACCCCCCACCGCCCCCACCCTCCCCCTCCCCCTCCCCTCTCCCTTTCTCCCTCCACGCATTCCCCACACCAATAATTTATAAGTAAGAGCAACTGAGGCTTGTAAACACAATGGTTATGTCTGGGCTCAGAGAGCCATGAAGCAGACATAGAGGCTCCACCACCCCCGCTGGTTCTGCTCATATAAGCTACCACTCCTCCCCATCTCTCTCCTCCCCTTCTCCTCCTCTCTGTTTACCACTTCTTCTCTTCCTCTCCTGTCCCCTACTTCTCTCCCTCCTCCACAAAACACACCTTTCTCACCTCCCCCTCTTTCCTCTCTACCTTTTCCCTCTCTACCTCTCCCTCCACAAAACACTCTCTCCTCATCTTCTCCTCCTCTGTCGCCACTACTCCCTCCTCTCACTCTCCTTCGCTAACACTCCCTCAAACTCTCTCTACCTTTCCACTCCCCAGGGTCCACAACAGTGGCAGGCAGGCACCTCACCAGTCTGCCAGGGCGATTTTTGCATTAGTCACGGTCAGGGATTACAAAAAAATGGTAACTGTAATCCGTTACGTTACCAGCTAAAATATTGTAATCAGATTACAGATACTTTTGAAAAACTAGATGATTACTTTGAGGATTACTTTTACATTATGTTTGCGTAAAAAAATATTAGACACTTCTCTGTTTTTTCAATGACATTCATATCAGAGTTGAAAAAAGGAGCAAGTTTAAGTTTGTTCCACCTAAGCGAGTCTGACCACAAGTCAGAGACCACTATGATGACACACCACATGTGTTTGATGGATTGTGGGAAAAGGGCAGGAATAGGCTTTTGTAGGCTACAGTCCAAGCTATGTCTTCCAATGGTGTGACTGCTGTCGGCATCCAAAGATGATCTAACTTTAATAAACACTTGGAGGTAAGGATGACAGCAGTGGTGTAGTCTACGGCGATACGGATATCACATATTATTGACATCTACATAGCGCATTGATGTGAATCACACTGCTGCTCTCTCATTTAGCTATTTGCGCCTTACCGATTGTGGTTGTTGTGGATGGCTTTCACAAATCTAAATGTGTATTTAAACCCAATATTGGGTTTATTGTTTTTGAAACCAGTGGACAGCCAGTGAAAAATGCACTCTTGCAACAGCTGCAAAGCGCGGATCCAAGCGCGGATCCAAGCCTCCCTCTCTCCCTCTCCTGTCGCCCACTCCTCTCCCTCTCTCCCTCTCCTGTCGCCCACTCCTCTCCCTCTCTCCCTCTCCTGTCGCCCACTCCTCTCTCTCTCTCCCTCTCCTGTCGC
Source organism: Thymallus thymallus (assembly GCA_023634145.1). Classification (NCBI taxonomy): domain Eukaryota; kingdom Metazoa; phylum Chordata; class Actinopteri; order Salmoniformes; family Salmonidae; genus Thymallus; species Thymallus thymallus. The sequence continues at coordinate 17,080,544 of CM042380.1, read as the reverse complement.
CCACTCCTCTCCCTTTCTCCCTCTCCTGTCCCCCATTCCTCTCCCTCTCTCCCTCTCCTGTCGCCCACTCCTCTCCCTCTCTCCCTCTCCTGTCGCCCACTCCTCTCTCTCTCTCCCTCTCCTGTCGCCCACTCCTCTCCCTTTCTCCCTCTCCTGTCCCCCATTCCTCTCCCTCTCTCCCTCTCCTGTCTCCCACTCCTCTCCCTCTCTCCCTCTCCTGTCCCCCACTCCTCTCCCTCTCTCCCTCTCCTGTCCCCCACTCCTCTCCCTCTCTCCCTCTCCTGTCCCCCACTCCTCTCCCTCTCTCACTCCTGTCCCCCACTCCTCTCCCTCTCTCCCTCTCCTGTCCCCCACTCCTCTCCCTCTCTCGCTCCTGTCCCCCACTCCTCTCTCTCTCCCCCATGCCCCCACTCTTCTCCCTCTCCGGTCTCCCACTGCTCTCTCTCTCCCTCCGGTCTCCCACTGCTCTCTCTCTCCCTCCTGTCCCCCACTGCTCTCTCTCTCTCACTCCTGTCCCCCACTCCTCTGCCTGCTGCATGAACACCCAGTGTCATAATTTCAAAATTGTGTTTATTTTTCCCTCTCTCGTTCATATTTATTTATATTTTAATCTTTCTTGATTTATGTTTTTCTTCTCCTTCTCTCTCCCTCTCTTTATCCACTTCTTTACTCTATTAACTAGATTCCTGGGGTGTTCACCATCTCCTAAGTTGCCCCTTCTGCTGAATTCACACATTGATTTATGAGATGAGCCACCCAAATATACAAGCTGATAAAAATATCACTTCATTTAGATGCATTACCCGTGAATTGTTTGCTTTAAATCTATGGCGGGGTGGGCAGCAGAGTGCTGGCTTCAACCAAGCAGAACGCTTATTAATTTTATATCAAATATTGTTATCATTACAGAAACCAAGTGAAACACAAGCCAGGTAGCGGAGTGGGAGTTTTAGCCAGACCACATATACGAGAAAAACGTGTGATTCTACGATGTTTATTTTCAGTTACAGACGACAAGATTATGTTTATCTCAACACATTGTAAATACGGTGATGATATCTGCCGAGTAAAATTTTCGTGTCTCGGAGGGCAGGATAATACTTGGGTTTTTGACAACAGTGTTAACTAGAAAATGAAATAAACAATGCTGACGAATGCCCTCTTCACCTCTTGCATAATCTCTATCACCTGTGAAAGGAACATATGAGGTAGCTACATATGAGGTCCGGACCTCGGCCATTTTGTATAAAAAAAATGTGGTTCTCTTACTCTTACTGTTGAGAGTTAGAATACTACAATACACAAGGTGGTTGCAGCAACCAATGTGATAATGGCTGGGGTCATTGTTGCTTGTTTTTGTTGTTCTCCAAACATCATTTTAGAGTTTTTAAATGGTATAGAAAATGTCGGACATTTCTAAAAATGTCAGACCTCACTAAAACTATTAGGCCATTATGTGTTCGGGGTTATTACTTAAAGGATTGTGCACAGAACATTAACAGTGGGATATAACTAATGTGCACTTAGACATAAAGCCATGGCCGGATTGTGGACACCATCCCCTTTAATGTGCCGCAATAACTCTGGCCTGGATGCACACTCTCTCTCTCTCTCTCTCTCTCTCTCTCTCTCTCTCTCTCTCTCTCTCTCTCTCTCTCTCTCTCTCTCTCTCTCTCTCTCTCTCTCTCTCTATCTCTCTCTCTCTCTCTCTCTCCACCCTCTGAATGTCCTCCTCCTTTATGAATGGCTGAGGAAGTTTCTGTGATGCATGCATGTAATCTGATGGCTTTAGATTGTGTGTTAGTGTGAAAGACAAACTACGACAGAGAGCACTGCAGCTCTTTATTCCTGTTTGCTCTGCTCTGCTCTCCCACATCTCTGTGCTACCACCTCTCCTCCCCTGGAAGTGCAGGATACAACAGTCTACATATGCACTAGTCTAAACACAGGCTCTGTCATATCAGTGTGTCTTAATGAACTCCACATTACCAGACACTGTATATATCATCTTAAGAAATCCTCTGCTTTAGTTGGGGTCAGTGCTATTAAGTCGCATTGGCGTTTATGAAGGAACATGAATACCATGCCATAATCTTGTATACAGAGGTTTATACTTGGTTAAGTCAACCTGCCCAATACAGTCACATTCATATGAGTATACGCATACGCATACGCATACAGTATGTGTGTAAACAACAGTCTGGGCTTGTGGAGGACATGGGCACAGGGGGAATAACTGTGGGAGCCGATGCTGTTCAGTGTGTTCATTTCCTTATTGATTGACTCACTTGCTTTTCTTTGAGTGTTTGAAATTAATAACAGCCAGCAAAAATCAGACAGAGGGATGAAAATCAGCACTTTTCCTGCAGTGAAGCCATTCATCAAGCAAACGAGAGGGGGAGGAGAGAAGTAGGAGAGCTGATGTTTGGAGTGGAGGAGAGGAAGAAAGGACGAGGGAGGCAGGTGAGGTTTGGAGGGGAGAGAGGGGAGGAGGAAGGAGGGAAAGGTGACGTCTAGGGCGGTAGTGAGGGAGGGGACGGAGGGAAGCTTTTCTGGGAAGGAGCGGAGGGAGGGATGTACTGTTTGCTAAGGAGGAAAAGGAGGAGAAAGGAGACGTTTGGAGGTGATCGGGTAAGGAGGCAGGGTGTACTGTTCTAAAAGAAGTACACAACAGGAAGAAGGAGAGGGTTGTCATTGAGGTGTGAGGAGGACGTAACAACGATGGAAAGAGAGGGGAGAATGACAGAGGCTCAGTCGAGAGAGCTAGAGAGCTAGAGAGCTAGAGAGAGAGAGAGAGAGAGAGAGAGAGAGAGAGAGAGAGAGAGAGAGAGAGAGAGAGAGAGAGAGAGAGAGAGAGAGAGAGAGAGAAAAAGAGAGAGAGATAAAAAGAGAGAGGGATAAAAGAGGGAGACAGACAGACAGACAGACAGACAGACAGACAGACAGACTGACTGACTGACTGACTGACTGACTGACTGACTGACTGACTGACTGACTGACTGACTGACTGACTGACTGACTGACTGACTGACTGACTGACTGACTGACTGAATGACTGACTGACTGACTGACTGACTGACCGTCTCATGTTAGAGAGTGTATATGAGGACATCTTTCTGGGTTTTAAAACCATGTACATAGTTTCCTTGCCAATGGCTAATGTGTGGACTGCATGGCTATAGACTGACGCTTCCAGGCAGTGTCCACTATTAGTGGTGGTCTGGTCCATGGTATTCAGCAGTAAGTGCTCTGTCAAGAGACATCTGATGTCCAGTAGCTCTCCACAGTTTAGCCCACTGGGCAGGATGCTGGTCTGTCTAGTAATCCTTCCCCTCTCAGTCCTCTAAATGCTAGTGACTGTATCTGCAATTGGTGCTACTTTAGCTGAGGGTACATTTTATTAGATAAACCAAAAAATACTAACAAGCAAATGACAGTGTATTTGTGCAGAGACAGTGGCTGGCTGCCGCCTGTGTCCTTCTTCCCACCCAGGTGATATGTCTCTCTTTGGGCCTACCCTGCCCTGATCTGCCCCAGCCCTGACATACCTCCTCCACTACACTACACTACACTACCCAGGTCCTTCACACCCTGTGTGGGGCTGACTAGGATCTTACTTTTTTTAGGCTTGGGAGAGAAGAGAGGAGTGCCATGCTGAGAATTATGCCACAGGAAAATAATTAGCAAAGTGTAGTTATGCCCATACGCTCTGGGCTAAATCTAGCACCACTTCACAACCAAACCCAGTCCAGCTCAGAGGAGGCGAAGCAGAAACCCTGGTGGTACTGAACAGAACTCCCTTGTTCTTTCCCTCTGCTTCTATTTACAGTAGATAGATGGGAACTGAGTCTTTCCCTGACATAGACTGACCAGGTGAAATAAAAGTGAAACCTAGACAGGTTAAAGAAGGATTTGTAAGCCTTAAAACATGATTGTGTATGTGTGCCATTCTGAGGGTGAATAGGCAAGACAAAATATGTAAGTGCCTTTGAACAGGGTATGGTAGTAGGTGCCAGGCAGGATGAATTGAGGCTGTTCTAAGGGTAAAATTAGGAGGGTGTTCCTAATGTTTTGTACATTCAATGTATGTGCCACACTGCTAACATTCTTAACCCTTAGTCAAAAATGTCACTGGGTACAGTCTAATAGTCTTTCAATCCTATGCCCTGCTCTCTGACAGAGATAGAGGTCTAGAGATACCCAGAGCCTATTATAGAACGCTCGTCTGAAGGCAAGTGTCTAAGATACGTTTCTCAGTCTATGATTTAGGGACTAAAGAGGACCACAGAGCCTATAACAGAACCCAGAGCCCAAGGCTGGGCCAGGCTGGGATGAGGGGGGAAAGTGATCATGATTCATGGTGCCTGACGGTGGGTGACGTCTACTGTACCCAGCTGGCTGTACATGGAGATCTATATTTTTAACCTTAAAGCCAGACCACAGTGTCTTCGGTTATCCAGGCTAAATATAGACTCACTCCTACTGCACACTTCTCCAGTTTCTCACTCCTTTCCGAGTGGCAGGTGGAGGAGAAAAGAGGGCGAGAGAGAGGGAGAGATGGGGGTTTGTGGTGGACAGGGTTTGTCTCCCCGGTCCTGATACAAATAAATCACCCTCAACTGTTGACCCATGTGTAGCGGAAGGGGTTGGAGGGGTTGTTTTCGTACCGGTGCTCTGCCCTCTTCCCCTCCCCCTCTCCTTCGCCTCTCTGCCCCCTCTCCCAACTCCCTCCATCACTTTCCCCTCTTCCGCGTGACAGGTCAATCTGGATGGATTTCATCTGCGCTCCCTCGTCTAGGGAGGCCAACATCCTGCATGGCAACCAGAAATAGAGTGAGCGCTCTGGGACAGAGGAGGGGAGGGGTGGGGAGTATTACTGAGCAGCTAGAGAGAAGTGGTGAGGGTGAGAGGATTGTGTTGTGTCATACACACACATGTAAACAGGCAGGGCCAATACACACATACACCACACAGTGGCGTGGGTGAAAAACAGACTCATACAGGCACACACACTCACTCTGTGGTGATAGTGAGAAGGGTGTCTTTGTGAAAGAAGGGGTGCTGTGTGTGGCTGAAACTGAGTCAGCGAGTCTGACCCAAGCCACCCTACTGTCACACGGTCACACAGCCACGGGTGGTGACAATCCCTCCCTGTTAGACCCTGCCCGACGTCTGACCACATACACACACACTCACTCACACGCACACACACACACACACTCATACACACTCAATGGCACATAAGCCAGCCTCTTCATCCTCAACTCATAAGCATGGGAGTGCGTGCACACATACACACACAAACACACACACACACACACCTGTCACTTTGTCCTTGTCAGCAGATTCCAGGTCTCTTTCCCCATGCTGGGTGTTGAACTCCAGTCCCCCTCTGCCAGGGTCCACCCCTAGGGTAAGGTGCCTGCCTGCCGTCCTCCCAGTCAGGTCTGAACACACACACACACACGCACACACACACACTAGAACATCTCTTGGTAAAAAGGACAAACTAGGGGCAGGTCTCTCAGTCTCAGCCATAACCTCTCTCTCCTCACACACAGACACAGTAGCCCTTATTCTATGAGTCCTCTTGTTTTCATTACATTTACATTTTTACAGTTGAGTCATTTAGCAGACGCTCTTATCCAGAGCGACTTACAGTTAGTGCCTTCATCTTAAGATAGCTAGGAGGGACAGTGGTGTAAAGTCATTCAGTAAAAATACTTTACTTTATTATTTATATGTTTAAAAACTTTTACTTTTACTTCACTACATTCCTAAAGAAAACAATGTACTTTTTATTCCATACATTTTCCCTGACACCCAAAAGTAGTCGTTACATTTTGAATGCTTAGCAAGACAGGAAAATGGTCCAATTCACGAGCTTATCAAGAGAAAAACATCACTGGTCCTCCCTATTGCCTGATCTGGTGTGCTCACTAAACACACAACACAGCATCACACCACCGTCCGTGAGTAACTCGGGTCCGTCAGCACTCATTCACTCAGGACCTATTTATTCATACAGGTCTGTATATACATACTCATGTACAGTTGTTATATCATATCACATGCAATATTGTAAGTAATTATTGGACTTAACTTACATAGGCATTCACTCAGGAATGCATATTAGTATCCTGCCAGTTGCACCTTTTCTCATTGCTTTTAGTATATCGAATGTGCAATACGTGCAGTTGTCTGTAATTAAACCCTGCGCACTATGGACTGTATTTTAAGGGAATTACTATTATTACCCCAAATGATATCATACACACATTTAGCTATTAAAGTATCTCTTCCTGTCATTTACCTGTACAGTTTGTGTAACCACGCAAGTATTCACTTATCTGTAAATATAACTGTATACCTAACTGTACAGCTAATTTAACCATGCTAAATGTTCACTTACCTGTTCATTTACCCAGTCTGTCTATTAAGTAAACTATTATTACCCTCGCTCATATCATACGCATTTTTAGCTACTGAAGTATTTCTCTGCCATCAACCTGTATAGTATAGTTAACCATCCAACATCCACCAATGTATAGTGTACATATTCAGCCAACCACCCATACTATGCAATGTCTCTTTTATAGCTTTTATTTTTTTGCACTCCAGATATCTTGTATTTCTATACTTTTTCATACTGCCGCTCTATGTATCATGTACCGTGTATCTGTCTTTTGTATACTTTTCGTTGTGGCATTTTGCACCTGCCCTGTGTTTTGTTGTAGCTGCTTGACAATGAAATTTCCCCCCCGGGGGATCAATAAAGTATCTATCTATCTATCTATCTATCTATCTATCTATCTATCTATCTATCTATCTATCTATCTATCTATCTATCTATCTATCTATCTATCTATCTATCTATCTATCTATCTATCTATCTATCTATCTATCTATCTATCTATCTATCTATCTATCTATCTATCTATCTATCTATCTATCTATCTATCTATCTATCTATCTATCTATCTAAATTATGTCTGAGTGTTGGAGCGTGCACCTGGCTTTCCGTAAATAAAAAATGTATAATAAAATGGCGCCATCTGGTTTGCTTAATATAAGGAATTTGAAATTATTTGTACTTTCACTTTTACTTTAGATACTTAAGTATATTTTAGCAATTACATTTACTTTTGATACTTAAGTACATTTAAAACCAAATACTTTTAGACTTTTACTCAAGTAGTATTTTACTGGGTGAGTTTCACTTTTACTTTAAGGTATCTTTACTTTTACTCAAGTATGACAATTGGGTTCTTTTTCCACCACTGAGGAGGGACAACAACTTATCACAGCCAGCGTCGTATTATGGACCGGGCCAATGGGGCCTGGGCCCAGGGGCCTCCGACCACTAGGCTGTAGTACAAAAGGCTTTTGTACTACACCCCTGGAGGCCCGTGACCGTGAGGCAATCTACTGTGAATCCAAAATCTAGATAAATAGGCAGATAGTGCTTGAATACGTGGACCCTTTAGCCAACCAAGTGCCCTGTGACTGCACTGTCTACACCTCAATTCTTACCAGGGCCCTTACATAACTCATACCAAGGCCTCTCGGGTACACCTCAACCCATACTAGGGCCCTTCATACCAGGGCCTCTCAGGTACACCTCAACCCATACTAGGGCCCTTCATACCAGGGCCCCTCGGCCGGGTACACCTCAACCCAATATCAGGGCTTTTCCACAAACCATACTAAGGCCCCTCCTCTACAACCTATACCAGGGTCCCTAAACAAATTATATATGGGCCCTTTAACTACTAGCATGTGTTAGATAATAGATCTATTTAGTGGTACGTATTTAATATTTTTAACTATATATTTATATTAGATTTTTCCATTAAATGTGAGCAAATACTAATCCATTTTATATTTTAGTCAAAGCGACTCGAAGGTCACTCTGGATAAAACAATGCCTTTGCTAAACGACTTAATGTAAATTAAACTTTTAATATGTTACTTATTAATAAAAGGAGATTGTGTATTACCTAGAAAATAGTGCATAAACTATGCTGAAAAAAACAATAGGCCACACTGGGACCTATTAAAGCTTTCTGATATGTAAATTCTGTCCAATCAAATGCAAGTTGCTGTTTGAAAATTTTTAGCGGGCCAGTCTGTTTCGTGTAGCATCAATCTGATAGCTGATTTACTGTTCGTTTTTGTGCAGAGATGGATCAGAAACGTTGGAACAGCGGTGCTTCAAAAAGAAAAGCAAAAAAAGCAAAAGAGGCGAGGTTGAGGTCAAATTTTTCTGTTATTTCAAGTTTTTTTTCTAAACAGTCCGATGCTAATGCTAGCAATCAGTAGGAGGCTAGCGGTAGCGCAATCACAATCAGTGAAAACACGGTTGCCGAGCCTGTTGTCAGCAGTTCTTCTGGGATAGAAGAGGCAACTTTTGCGCCAGTTCTGTCAGTTGAGTTTGAACCACCACCGCAAAACGAACTCAGGACACGGATGT